>ML811897.1:213108-233357 GCA_009831015.1 Picea engelmannii | reverse complement strand
GTTGAGAGGGAGTGTTGAAAAGTCAACAAGAAACATGTGTCTAATTTAGTTTTCCCTTAATTAAATTAGACAATAAATATTAATCTATTATCTCATTCATAACTGAGTGATTTGGAATTGTAAAAGAATATAAGTGTAGTTAAGTGAGTTAAGCTTAGTTGTATTAGTGTGAGTTTAGTGAATTAATTATTCATTAATTCACAATCAGTTAACTCGCATGTAACTGAAGATTCGCCACGGTTAACTACATGCATGTTAGTTCCAATGGACACCAGTTGAGATAACAGGTGAAAGGGACAATTTGGCTATCAGTTGTGATTTGTTCACACATGCAGTGGATATTCTTATGAGCATGTGCAAACGAGGCAATTGTATTCATTCAATTCATTGTGAGAATTCGGATTGTAGAGATTGTGCAGAGGAGGCAAGCTGTCTGGACATAGGAATTGGCACATGTATTTGCTAATTTGTGTATGACAGTGTGAGATGATTGTATTGTACTGAGAGCTCTTGGATTAGAGTTTTGTATGAGATTGTTTCATGATTCATGATATACATAATATATGATAGTGGGGTTTTTAGCTTTACGTTTTCCTGGTAAAACTTTTGTGTTGTGTGTTATTGATATTTCACTTTGTGCATTGTGGTTGTGATCATGGTTTAATTTCTTCCGCAATAATAATAGTAGAAGTGATTCTGTATTTAACAAGTGACGGAAATTGTTAGATCAGGAGAATTGCAAGAATGCATTAATTTGTATCAAAATTTCTACAGTTTTTCCTTTCAGTGTTTTTTGCAAATATTATTGGTAGTGAGTTCTATAATGTTGTTGTTCATTGTGTCTTGGTCTGGTGATATTTGGCGTTTAGCAGAGGCTTCATGTTCTTCATGTTGTGGTGTGTTTTTGTCATGTTCTTCATGTTGTGGTGCAATTTGGCCAAGTCTTGTGGATATTGTTGGGTTCCACTATATTGTTGTTTGTGATGGTTTGGAAATGTTGAAATTTTAGTACACTATCACAATCACATTATTAAAAGTGGTCGATATAATTTGATAGGGGTCATTACTTTTTTAGGGTGAAAAATGGGGTTGAGCTAGGCAATATGCAAAATCAGTCACATAGAACATCCCAAAGAAATTAGTGTAAATAAAATGAGGTGCAAACAAGGAAAATGGATAGGGGAAGGCATACTCCCAACTCCATCCAAACAAATGCTAAGAAAACATCTTTGGTTATCCGAAGAAGATAATAAACTCACCAACTACATCATGAAAAAATGGCCTATTGGGCTGCTGGAATTTTCTTCTTTTTTACTCCAATTTAATTTAATACAATTATGAATTGTATATATACTCGTATTTTTTTTACTCCAATTCAATTTAATACAATTGTGAAATGTATATATACTCATACAGGTATCTGGAAATATGGAAGGATTTCTAGGTTGATATGGATTAACTACTTATGGCCAAGTCTTAGACTTGGTGCATTTTCCAAGTCTTAAATGTGGTGCATTTTCATATCAAGAACCATTGATTATACACTTACAATCCATTTTGGGTAATAGGTTTATGTTTTTCTCTATTCCTGTGTATTTTTCCATTTTAATTTTTGTTCATTCCTGTGTATTTTTTCATTTTAATTTTTGTTCATTTCCAACTCTTGATTTTCCATTTTAATTCTCTTTCATTTCATAGTATTCATTATTATAAACTTTTTTAATCATTACATATAAATCTCAAAAAACCCTAATCTTTATTTCAACAAAGTGTTTGTTCCCTCTTAGAAATATCATTATAATTAATCATAAAGCATTGTGCATAATGTGGAATAGACCAAGAAATATAAAATAAGAACAAAAAATTGATTCACAACACAAAACTGGACATGCTTAGAGAAATTGAATGGTTGTTAAAACTCTCATCAATGGTTGATCATAGAGGTATTAAACCCTTTTATGAAAACAAATCCATATTGTTTGATCTCAGATTGCGAATTTCAATACCTTGAAATTGAATGGTTGTTAAAACTCTCATAAAAGCTTGACCATAGAGGTATTAAACACTTGTATGCAAACAAATCCAGATTGTTTGTTCTAGGATTGTGAACTTCGATTTCAATACCTCTCAGCGGTATAATATGAACTCAATGGTTAGATTGTGATTTTCTAGACGAACCTCTTGACATAATCACCCCAAAATATTTCATTTTATTGATGAGAAACCCTAATAATTAAAAACATTGATCAAACACAAATTGTACCTACAGGTCAAAAACACGGTATATTATTAGAAATCTAAAAACATTGATCAAACACAAATTGTACCTACATGTCAAAAACACAGTATATTATTAGGAATCTATTATTTTTCAGGGATATCACCTACCTTTAGGGAGGTTTTTTTGTTCCAAATGAATTGATTCCACATTCACCAACTCACAACCACTTTCACCTAAGTGTGCTTCAGACATTATGTCTAGGAAGAAAGTAATGAAATGCAATTTTTTTCTTAAACCAAATATCGCATAGATTATGATAATCAATGGATCATTGGTAATCAGGGTTTATTTGTATGAGGACATTTCGGCAAACCACCAAGAATGAGGACATGCGATCAAAATCGATTTCAAGAAATGCTCAAAATTTTGCATGTTGAGAATGTCAATGTGATAGAAACGCATATCACAAATGGAAATAAAACAATGCTCTGATTAAAGTGAGCATGTCCAGTTTTAGATTTAATTACAGGTTTGATGTATTCATCTTTGTGGTTTTTAATCCAATTTCATTTTAATCTAATTAAATCGAAAATCAAACATGCTCACTTTAATCAGAGAGTTGTTGTATATCCATTTTCCATATGTGTTTCTATCACATCGGCCATTATGCTTAGCATGGAAAATCTGGAGCATTTCTTGAAATTGATTTCCATCACATGTTCTCATTCTGGGTGGTTTTCCTAGAATGTCCTCATACAAATAGACCCTCGCTACCAACGATCCATGGTTTGGAGCATTTATTGAAATTGATTTTGATCATATGTCCTCATTCTAGGTGGTTCTCCTTAAATGTCCTCATACAAATAGACCCTAGTTACAAATGATCCATGGTTATCATAATCTATGTGATATTAGGTTCAAGATCACCTTTCTGTTTGGTTTCTTTATTCCTACATGGAATCTCTAAATCACACTTAGAGAGAGCTTTTGAAAGTGGCTATGAGCTGGTGAATGTGGAATCAATTTGTTTGGAACAAACAAAACAACCTGATTTTGCAATCCCAATCTACAAGAAAATAATAAAAACCCCTCTTGAAATAAATGTAGAACCCTCTCTTGGATTGATTAACCCAAATGACATCCACCACCTAAATTCCATCCCTCCACACCCTCGACACTTGTCATTCCACCACCAAAATGGGATCTCATTAAAAATTAATGTTAAAAGTTAAGTAACCATGCATTTTTTAAAGTATGTTGAGTGGCAATTGATAAGCTAGTAAAGTAATTTCTTAATCCTATTAAGTAAATGTGAAATAGTAAACAAGTTAAGTAATGATAAACTTATGCATTCATAAATGCAAGGAAGTTAATGTTGAAAATCTCAGCCATTGATTTAGAGGAAAGTTCTTGGCCATAAGATTAGAGTTTTTAATCAAAATATTGATTAATCCACCAATTGTCAATAGTGGTGGAAGTCTTATTGGTGTAATTGATCATAATTTCAGATATTTGTTTGAAAAAATTATTTTGCTTAGATATTTTTTTAACATAGGACCTACCAAATGCTTTTGTTTTAACTTTTAATTGTAATTTCAGGTATTTGCACAAGAAAAATGTTTCTTTTCTTAATGACTAGATTTAGAATAATTCTAATTTAGGGTATTTGAAAAATGTTGTTTTTCTTAATCACAAGATTTACAATAAAAGAAATATAAATGTCCTAACATTATCGTGAAAATGAAAAAGAAAAATCAATTGATTACAACAAAATCAATTTCGAAACATCATCCATCAATCTCTATCAATGTCACATGATTATCTAATTTGACGAAATTAAGTTGATGGAGTACCAATTTCATTCACTTCACTTCACTTTTCTATTAACTTAGCTGGTGGACCGAGTTCTCACTTGAAAACCTCCCTCACTTCACTTCAATTTTATATTAACTTAGTTGTTGGAATTGGTTTCCAAGTGGGAATTTTCCTATCACGATTCAATTAAGTGAGGGTAAGTGGGTGGTGTTGCAAAACATACAATACACTTTGATTTTCATCACATTGATGGAGATTTATAGCTAGTATCTTGGAGTATTGGATCAACTTGGGGGGGAAACATTCATGGATCCCCTTCTCTTCATGGAATTGAATCATTTGATGGAGGTCTTTGGTTGGGGGAGCCTCACTTTCCCTTGGTTGGATGATTGTGCTTGTTGGTTTAATCATCCCACATGTATTTTCCTTGTTTATAACCCCTTTATTGCACATTTGATGTTTATGGAGTATGATATCTCATTAAGGTGTGGTTTTGGTATCCATATTTATCTTAGATGTGCTACAAATTATTCTTACATGTGATTTCCTTGTTGATCACCCCTTGATTTCACATTTGATGGTTATGGAGTATGATATCTCATTAAGATGTGGTTTTGGTATCCTTATTTATCTTATATGTGCTACAAATTATTCTTTGATGATGGTTCTAGCCCTCAAGGGGTTAGATGATGGTGTTAGGAGGTAGATGTTTCATGATGTTGTTGAAGCTTCCTAGTTACTTTTACATGGTGATGTTGCATTATTTTTGTCACTAGGAGAGAGTATTCTACATGGTCCTCTTGTGTTGGATGTGGTGTAGGGAAATACTTGATGATTTGATGGGTTATCACTTTCTTATGTCCCACTCTTCTATGTTGTTGATTTGGTTGGATGATGTGTGTTGTGGTAGTGCACTTTGTCTTGGTGGGATTTCCCTAGGTGATATGAATTAAAATTGTAACATTTGTTGGATATAACCTAGGTTTAAATTTGTTTGATTATGTTAATAACTGATCTAGGAGGATCTCGATGGCCACCCACCTTTTCCAGTTGGGTAAAAATAGTTCTTTGGCAACTTACTATTTTTAGTAGTTTTTTGGGTCCCAAATTTCTGAGGCCATTTTGAGGGTCTCAATGACCTTTTTCACAGTAGGGAATCTCAATGATAGCCAAAGACTCTTATTTACCCCCCTAAATGAATATCCTATCCAATACCTTTCCAACGAGCTATCGTGCATCCTAAACGGAGATCGTATGAAAAATTTACGACCCCGGGAAGTTGATGTACTAACTTACCCCAACAGGGCCCACATGACTTTTGGCGCTTTATCTCTTAGGATTAGGTTTTTGGATGTCTAGGGTTTTGCAATTCATGTTTATTGTAAAAATTCCTTAAGAGGCTCATTGTACTCATCTTCTTGTGAATGAGCATAATTGTCACATCTCTTCTTATAGATAAGCTGCCACCATTCTAGAAATCTTGTTTTCAGTCTGCATTTTACAGTTTTCAACATATTTCTTATTTAATAGAAGTCAAGTTTTACTGTATATCTGTTATTTTTAATTTTTTATCTTCATTAACATTATAAATCTGTGGTTTCATTTTGTTCCTCTCATCAATTCGGATCAGTGGTATCAGAGCAGTCTGTTCCTTGTTGTTTTTTTAATGCATGTCTCCGACGCGGTCAGGGTATAGAGAGTTGGGTCTCGAGCTTGTTTATCTTGAGGAAAAATTCTCTCACATTCCCAAGAAATCATCCATGCCAGGCAAAAATAAATACGACGGGACAGGATATCCTTTCAAAATTTTGCTTGAGGAAGCCCTTGAGCGACAGAGATACGAAATGATGGATAGCTTTGCACAAATCCTTTGACAATTGCGGACAAGTGACACATCAATCTAAAGTGGAGGCGCCGCCCCCTTCAAAGTACCGATCAATTTTTATATTCCTATATTTGAAGGTCAAATAGATGCGGATG
Source organism: Picea engelmannii (assembly GCA_009831015.1). Taxonomy (NCBI): domain Eukaryota; kingdom Viridiplantae; phylum Streptophyta; class Pinopsida; order Pinales; family Pinaceae; genus Picea; species Picea engelmannii. The sequence continues at coordinate 227,341 of ML811897.1, read as the reverse complement.
TCGTAGCTAAATGGTTAAACCTTCTAGAAGGGTATTTTTTTGTCCACAACTTTTATGATAGAGAAAAGATTACATTTCTGCTCCTCAAGGTCGTCCCCATGTCAAAGATTGGTGGGAGACTTTCTGTGAGAAAAATGAAATAGAGGGAATCCACATTATTTTCAGTTTCACCCACTTGGGGTTCCTTCAGGGATGTTATTAAGGAAAAATACTACCCTGTTGGAAGTTATGACGACTTTTATACAATATGGACCACAGTACTACAGCAAGAAAGAGACCAAATAGTGCCATAGTTCACCAATGTCTTCCATGCCTTGCGCACCAATATAGGTATCAAATATTTTGAGTGATATCTGGTGCTCAAGTACCATAGCGATCTACATAGATACATTCAGATAGAAATGGATTTTTTGAACATCTCATCCTTCGGTGTGACCTATCAATATGTCGTCAAGATTAAGTAGAATCTTAAACAAAAGACACAGCATTTTGGGTATGGGAACCTCTGACAGTAGAAGAAGGGCAAGGGAATCCCCAACCCACAGAAAAAAGGACAGAGAAAATATGGGAAACCTCAGGAAAACCAGTCCAATCCGCAAGCAAAGAAGGATAATGGGAAAATGAAGAAAGATATCGGGAAGTGGTGTGACTTCCATAAGAGCCCATGGTATAACACTGTTGATTCCTACTCAAAGAATTCATTGGTGTCTTAGGTAAAAGCCTTTGAATCAGATGTGGGTTCTAAATCTGATTCAGAACCAAAAAAGGGTGGATGGATCATTGACACCAAGATCCATCCCAGTGAACCTGATGAGCCATAGAAAGGCGAGCACCTCTTTCATTCACATATGTGGGTGAAAGGTACTTCGATTCACTTCATCATTAATAGTGGTATCTAGAAGAACCTCATCTCATCATAGGTCACTAAGAGGATGGCCCTACCGACAATGTCGCACCTACATCCCTACACCATCATATGGCTTCGTCAAGGAAGCAATCTTCGCATCAGCCAATAGTGCCACCTGTCATACAACATCAAGCCATTTAAAGATGTTGTATTGTGTTATGTTTCTCCCCTTGAAGTTTGTGATGTTCTTTTGGGCCAAGCTTATTTATGGAAACGTCATGTTGTATATGATTTTAGGCCTCGTAGTGTTATTATTACTTTGAATAGGAAATTGTATAGGATACCTGAGGTAGTCCCACCTAATGTTATTTCCTTGATCTCTGCCAAGAAATGCAGGAAGGTCATTTATCATACCAAGAAGTTTTTCTTCTTCATGATTCTCTCTCAGACTGAACGAAAGGTTGCAGCCACATCCATGGCCTATGTGTTCAACCTCTCCACGCAATAGAATCAAGTGGATAAGTTTGTGGAAGAATACAAATACATCTTCTCATCACCTATTGGGTTACCTCTACACTATCAGGTCAATCTTCCCATCGATATGACCCTCGACGCATCGCTACCCAATGGGTCAGTCTATCATCACTCTCTGCTAGAAAATGATGAGATCAAGTGTCAAATCCAATAACTTCTCCACAAGGGGCACATCTGACCCGGCTCATCACCTTGTGGAAGCCCAATCATGCTAGCACAGAAGAAATACAAGACATGGTGACTATGCATTGATTACCAGGCCCTAAATAAAATCACAGTCAGGAACCGGTACCCAATTCCCCAAATCAACAATCTCCTTGATCAACTCAAGGGGGTCAAATACTTCAGTAAGATTGACCTGAAGTCTGGCTACCATCAAGTCCCAATAGATCAGACATATATATGGAAAACTGCCTTCAAGTCAAAAGAAGGTATTTTTGAATGGTTGTTCATGCCCTTTGGTTTGACAAATGCCCCAACAACTTTCATGAGGATGATGGAGGATATCTTTCGGTCTTTCACTAAATATTTTATGGTGGTGTATCCGGATGACATCATCATATACAACAATACTTGGGAAGAACACTTGCATCATATTCAATAGGTTATGCACACTCTACAGCAGCACAAGTTATATGCCAAATTGGAAAAATGTTCTTTCAACATGGATGGGGTCCAGTACCTAGGCTACATTGTTGATGTGCATGGTGTGTATGTTGATCTAGCCAAGATCCAAGTCATTCATGAATATCCATCCCCAACCATGCTCACTGAGCTTTGGAGCTTCTTATATCTTGCCAATTTCTATCACTAGTTTGTGCTGGGATTCTCCCATATTGCATGGGCCCTCATCCAAATAACCAGGGGTGGTGGTAAGGAAAAATTTGTGTGGGGCCTATCCTAACAAAAATCATTCGATGATCTAAAGAAGAACTTGTGCTCAACCCCAGTGCTTTCATTACCTGGCCTGAAATATCCCTTTGAGATCGAGACGGATGCTTTAGACTATGTTGTGGGCACAGTCCTCACTTAGCACGACCACCCTATGGCCTATCATAGTGAGACACTATCATATGTTTTCTGTAAGTACCCTACTTATGAAAAAGAAATTTAATCCATTGTGAAAGCCTACCACCAGTGGAGGAATTACATTCTTGGGAAGGAGATAGTCATCCACACTAATCATAAGTTGTTACAGTTCATGCAAACACAAGGAAAATTACAGAATGACTACCATCATAAGTGGTCCACATTTTTACAATGGTTCCACCTCAAAATGACTTGGATCTTGGTTGGATAAACATGAGAAAGGTGTGCATGTTGATCCAACTAAGATCCAAGTCATGCGTGACTAGCTAGCCCCATCCACGCTCACTGAGCTTCAGAGCTTCTTAGGTCTTGCCAATTTCTATCGTTGGTTCATGTTGGGATTCCCCCATATTGCATGGGACCTCAACCAAATAACTAGGGGTGGTGGTAAGGAAAAAATTGTGTCAGTCCTATCGCAACAAAAAGCATTCGATGATATGAAGCAACAATTTTTCTCAGCCCCAGTGCTTTCATTATTTGACCTGCAATATCCTTTTGAGATTGAGACAGATGCTTCAGACTATGTTGTAGGCACAATCCTCTCTCAACACGACCACCATATGACCTATCATAGTGAGACACTATCAAATGTTGTCTGTAATTACCCTACTTATGACAAATAAATGTACTCCATTGTGAAATCTTGTCGCCAGTGGAGGAATTACATTCTCATGAAGGAGACAGTCATTTACACTAATCATAAGTTGTTGCAGTTCATACAGACACAAGGAAAATTGCAGAATGATTGCCATCATAAGTGGTCTGTAGATTTACAACAGTTCCAACTCAACATCAATTATAAAACAAAAGTACCAACCAATTCATGATTGCCTCAGTCGACCTCCATTCCCGACACTCACCATAGTGCTAGACTCTTGCATCCACAATGCCTCTAGACGACTCCACCTCTATGAGATAGATCATGCCTTCACCAACACCTACCAAATGTTGGGTGAAAACACAACTTTTAGTAATTTACATATTCAAGATGGGTTGTTTTGTCATCTGGGTCATCTCTGTGTTTCATCAAGTGAGAAAGCGACGCTAATTTGGAAATCCCATTATAGTCGGGTGGCAGGAAACTTCGGCATGGAAAAGACAGTGGCAGTTGTTGGAGTTACTTCACACGCACCTAGGATTTATTTTTCCTAAGATTTTTCCTTGTTTATTAGTTATAATTAGTCATTATCTAATCTCCTATATTTTAGGGGAGAATATTCCACCTGGAGAATATTTTATTTCAGTTGACACTTCAGTTTGACTAGTTGAGTTGAGTTTAGATGATGCATTGGTGTTGTCACCATGCAACATTGGGATCATCACCAGATAATGCGAAATTGCCTTGGGATCATCACCATACTGGAGAATTACCCTTGATTTCCTGATTTAACTCCTCACTACTCTCTGTTCAGTCAGTGAACTGAAGACTAGTTGACTAGTTAACTCAATTAGGTGGCAGTTCACTCTCGTAACTGCCTGAGAGACTAGACTAGTTGGAAATTCACTCCCATAACTGTTGGTGTGTGTCCATATCACTCTAGACCACCACTATGGTGCATTGGTTCTCCTTCAATGTGCACTCATTGAGTTATATAGAGTATATCATGTGTAAATTATTCATTATTCATAACGGTTAATGAGAATTCTTTCATTCTTTCTCTCTTTCTTCTTATTTCTCCAATTATTTCTGAAAATGTGTGTATTATCTTTTAGATAGATCTATTCTATGTAGGTTCAACACATTTACATGGTATCAGAGCCGACAAACTTCTAAGAAAAATCTACACCAAAATGTTTTGCAGGTACAAAAGATTGAAGACAGCGGAAAGATGGATTTCAAAAAAGAATTAATTCTTACACCTTACAACTATTTTGCATGGAAGGTGAAAATAGCCATACATATTCAAACCAGAGGGTTGTATAGGTTAAACTTGAATACAGATACAGAACTGACATCATCCATAGAAAAATCCAAGTACTTAAATCGCATGGATGAGGCACTCGGAACAATTTGTAGTGTTATTTCTCCCAATCTCCCTTTTCATATATTTTCCTGTAAGACTCCCAATGAAGCCTGGACGACCTTGGAAGGGCTCTTTGGAAAATAGGATGAGATAAGGGGACACATGCTGGAGGTGGAGCTTCTCACATTGGATTCAAAAATCTTTGAGAATATCAAATATTTCTTTACAAAATTCAAGGATTTATTGTTGCAACTCAAAGCTTGCAGGGTTGATAAATCGAAGGAGGAGAAACACATGGTTCTCACCATTCTCTCCAAGATTGGTCCTGAAATATCTATATTTGTATCCACATTCCATTCTTTCAAATTCGCCTCTTGAGCCAACTAGAACATGCCTTCTCTTGAGGAATTTATCGAATCCCTGACACAAGAGAAAACCAAGCTCATCAACATGGGCACAATCAAAGGCCCAAGGGCGTATGCACTCACTGTGCATGATGGCATCCAAAAATATCATAAATCTAAAGATAAATATAAACAAAATGCTCATGCACATCTGAAGAAGGAAGGGTACACAAAACCCTTCATCGATGCCTCCGGATCCAAAGGGGAAAAGGGAAGAAAAGGGGATAAATGCACGTACTTTCAAAAAGGATTCCATTCGGAATCCACATGCATGAAAAAAAAATAGATATGATGTCTTAAATACTTCAGCAAAACAACCTTGGAGATTGCATCCCTGAGGGTGCCAAGAAGAAGAAGCCATAAGATCTTAATTCAAAGAGAGGATATTCTAGCCATGCCTTGATTGCCATCAAATCCTCTCCCAATGCTTGGATCATTGATTCAGGAGAATCACATCATATGGTTTCATAAAAAGAAATATATTCTTCATTGGATTCATGCAAAGGTCCTCCTATTCTGATAGGGGACAACTCTTCTGTCGAAGTCACTAGCAAAAGAAGGATTGAACTCACCAACAGAAGCTTCAAGAATGTGTTGCACGTTCCCAAACTTTCTGTCAACCTTCTCTCCATGTATCAGATGGAGAATTCCGGCACTGGAAATAAATTCATATTCACACCAAATTTCATGGACATCTACGACATGAAAACCAACTCTAGGGTTGATACCGGTGAGGTAAATCATCAATCTAGATTGTATACATTTTCTTAATTCATTGAACCTGATTTTGTTTACTGCTTACCCATGTTGATGAAAGTAGTAGGATATGGAATTAAAGGTTTGAACATTTGAATTTCAGATACATGCAACAAGATAGAAAGAAAATATTGGTTGATGGTCTACCAAACATCCATTTCTCCAAGGGAGTATGTGAGGGATGTGTTCTCGGAAAACACCCTCAAGAGAAATTCGACAAAGGAAAGTCCCAGTGAGCTTCCGCACCCTTAGATCTGATCCACAGTGACCTTATGGGTCCTTTTCCACATCCATCCATCAGAAAAGTGAGGTTTGTTCTCAGTTTTGTTGATGATTTCTCATGCTTTACAAGGATCTACTTTCTGAGGAAAAATTATGAGGTCTTTCAACACCTCAAATATTTCAAAGCCTTAGTTGAGACATTGTCCAGAAACAAGATCAAATTCCTCCGAACTGATAATGGGGGAGAGTATGTAAATCATCAGATCCATAATATTTTCCATGAGGCAGGGATTCAGTTGCAGCACACAGTTCCTATACTCCACAGCAAAACAGAGTTGTTGAGCAGAAAAACAGATCTCTAAAGGAGATGGCATCTTGCATGTTGCATGAAAAGTCACTACCACAGAGATTATGGGTCAAATCACTTAATTTTGCAACATACATCCAAAAAATATCTCCCCATAGATCAATCAAGGATAAGACCCCCTATGAGGCTTGGAGTGGCCTCAAACTGGAAGTGACCCACTTTCACATTTTTTGTTCACGTGCATGGGCCTGGATTCCCTCTGAAAAGAGGAAGGGACTTGATCCATAGAGAAATGAGTGTATTTTTGTTGAATACCCCAATGGTGTGAAGGGATATAGGATTAGTGATCTTTCCTCAGACCGTCTCATCATTGAGTGAAGTTTCCAATTCGAGGAAAGTATCTCGCATGCACCTCAACAACCACATCCAGACACCTTCATTCTTCCACCTGTCCAAGATGATGAGAATGCACATGTTGAATCTTCTTTAGACGAGAGTTCTGATTCAGATTCAGAGTCAGTACAGTTAGATGAAAAGCCAGAGAAAAGGCCCAAGTGGGCAAAGACTACTCTTCAAGATGCAGGGGATCTCATGGGTGATCTAGCTGATACTAGGAGGACTCAATCTGATTTTGAGGAGCCTCATGTTGCACTCACTACCACTAAACCATTTCCCTCTAGGCATATTTTCTTGGTTCAGTCTTCAGATCCACAATCTTATGGCAAGGCTGCTAGAAATCCCTTTTAGGAATCTTCCATGCAGGAGGAGTACAACTCCCTCCTTGAGAACCAGACTTGGGATCTAGTTCCCCTTCCTTCTGGGAGGAAACTTGTCAGATGCATATGGGTCTACAAGACCAAGAGCATAGTGGATGGACAGATCTGTAGATACAAATCCATGTTTGTTGCCAAAGGCTTTCAACAGGTTCATGGTATTGACTATGATGAGACCTTCGCTCCAATAGCGAAGATGGATTCTATACGATTGGCACTTGCCATTGTGGCATCCAAAGGATGGGATGTCCATCAGATGGATGTGAAGAATGAATTTCTTCATGGTGATATCTCTGAGGAGATCTACATGGAGCAGCCCCAGGGATTTATGCAGGACTCATATTTGGTCTGTCGATTGAAGAAGTCCCTTTATGGCCTCAAGCAGGCCCCGAGGGCATGGTATGCCAAGATGGACTCCTATATGTTGTCATAGAACTTTGTACGTTGTAAGTCAGACCTGGATGTTTGCATGCTTAGGAGGACTAATTCACTTCTACTTTTAGTTTTGTATGTTGATGATTTGTTGATCATCGGTTTCTCAACTTCAACAATTGTTGTAGTCGAGAGGATTCTACATGATAGGTTTTTTATGACGGACATGGGTCCACTACACTTTTTCCTTGGACTCAAGATCAGTCATGATGCATCAAGCATCAAACTGTCTCAAGCCAAGTATGCACAAGATATCCTTTATAGATTTCACGTGACAGACTACAAGTTTGCTCCGACACCTTTCCTATTAGGATTTAAACTTGAGGATGGTGGGGAGACTCCATTGGTTGATAGCACACTATACAGATAGCTAGTGGGGATCTTTTTGTATCTCACACATTCCAGAACATAACTCTCATATGCAGTTGGCGCAGTGTTGGCCCTCAACCACATTTTTGTGGAAACGTTGGTCATGTTTGACCATTTTTGGGACTTCGATAGGTTGGTCGAAGACAGAGCTCCCGAGCGAAGAGAATATCGTGGGATCTCATCTATTTTGCGGGCTTTTTGGGTTTTTAGGGTTTATGTAACAGGTATGGGATGTCGGCCCATGGGTTCACCCATGTTTAGGCCCCTTTTTGTAATGTATAAATAAGTAGCTAGGCGATGCAAGAGTAGTTCGATCTATGTGATTGTAGTGGTATTTGGCTTAGTGCATGGATGTGTTAAGTCTTGCACAGCTGAGTGAAAGTGTTTTGTGCACATACTATGTAAGACTTTGTGCTTTGACCTAATTCGGGGAAGGAGGATCTGGCGAGGTGTGCACAGATCTCATGTCCTTTGCGGAGTTGGCTTAGTGCCTTGGTGTCTGTAAGAAGATTGAAGAGACTAATAAACAAGATAAGAGTTGGTGGATGTAGCCCCACACTGGGGTGAACCATGTATATCCTCTGTTATTATTCTTTGTGTGATGTTTTCCATGGTGTTAATGTATTTATTTGCTTAACCTAGATGCATGATAGGTAGATACATTGATTCTTAGTGCTTTATATATGAATGAATATTAGATCTACTCTGATGATATGTGCCAAATGATTAGATATGCTTAAACCTTGGTTACTACTGCGTTGATATGTAATAAGGGTTAATATGGGATGTGAATAAGACTTAGAACTTGATGCATGTTATTGGCTAAGTGACTTGTTAATTATTGTGATCACAGATCTGTGTCCCAACTAGGTTGTAAACACTTGAGTCCTGCAACCCCCCCTGCCTCTACCTCGGCTGAGACTTTATCTGCATTGCAGGCATTTCTGAAAGGGCCGGTAGTTAGGGTTTTGTTGGTGCATTGTTGAAGCTTTGAACCATGGGTCTTCCCCTGTGCCAACAAATGGTTCCGTTGTCAGGACCTAAAACTGTGATTGTTGGGAATTGAAGAAAAGAGAAAGGTCTATGCGTAGATCTGTTGTTGTAGTGCGCAATATTTTACTTGACTTGTGAAGCTCTGTGCTAAGAGAAGGAAGCCTGATCTGAAGAAAGAGGTAAGATCTTAAATCTTTGTGCTCTAATAAAGGTAAGATAAGTGGAAATTTTTTCTTCGAAAGTATGAATTTAGGTATGATTGATAGATTTTGTCCTAGTTAGAAAACTAGGGCACAGCTAGAAGAAAGAAGATGTGATTTGAATAAATCTGATAGAAACGGTGAAAGATATGTTATTCCTATGCATAGAAATAATTTTTGGACTAACAAGTGGATGCAGGACCCTAGAAAGATTTTTGCAGATTGAAGGTCCATCACTGTGATCCGAGTGCGCAGTAAAGGAAAGGTTGGGGATCATTTAAGAGAAAGAGAAGATTGACACTATGTTATAACTAAAGAAGACCAGGACATCTTGCTAAAGAATGCCTTGGCATAGGTGATATTTGTCTTTGTTGTAAATCTGTTGGTCATGAGGTTTTGGATTGCCCTAGAATGATTGCTAAAGTTGAAAATATGAACCTGAGACAAGAAAACCATGAGGAAGGTCAAGAAACTAAGGATATGTTAGAGAATCAGAGACTATATTATTACAGATGAGAGAAACACTGAAGGATCACAGAGACATCAGTTTACCAGAGATATTAAAAGAGAAGGAGTGCATAGAAACAAGAATAGGAGACTTCGACATAGACTTTGTTCTGGATGAGGAAACACAGGTGAATATCATGCTAGAAAGCACTTAGGAAATTTTGGGAAAGCCTTCTATGATTCCTTCATTAGGAGGGATAGGATTGTTTAAAGGAAATATGATAACCCTATGTGGAAGACTTACTCATGTACCTATGATTGCCCATGGAGCATCGACTGAAGAAGAATTTGAGGTCATTAAGTTTGTTGAGAACAACGCTCCTTTTGCACTTTTATTAGGAAAGACTTGGGTTGAGAAAGATCAGATACAAAGGAAAGAAGAAGAGGAAGCCACAGAATAGAAAAAGAAAGAATTAAGGGACTTCATAGCTAGAAAAATAGAGTGACTCATAGAAGAACAAGAAGACAAGTTGAAGCAACTGAGGGCCAGAGACTTAGCCATCAAAGTTGAAAGAATGCAGGAAGGTTTGAAGAACCTATCCATGCAGGAGAGAAGGACACCTACCCCAGAAGTAGTAAGAGAACAGATATTACATTTGAAACCTTTGAGAGAACATCAGCAGTGTGAAGTTACTATACTAAGAGAAGATAAGAATAAGAATGGAAATAGGAACCCGAAGACTCATATCACAAGAAAGAAGGAAAGAAAGCTCAGTCATAAGAAGGAAAAGTTAGAAAAATTGCAAGAAGTTCCAGAGGAGACTTCGCAGCAGGAAGTCTTGCAGAACCTGAACCTCGCCAGAACAGCAGAATAGTGTAGAATGAAACTTCGCCATGATGAAGCTATATGACTGTTGGATGCATCCTGACCATTAGAACAACTCTTTGTAACGGCTAGAAATGCAGTTATTGCCGAAAATATTGCCATTGGATCGTTGGGACCACATCACAATGGATGGAATCATATTTATTTAGGCATTCCTAGTCATTGGAGGAATCCATTACGACATTGCTAATTTAATACGTCGAATGCCTCACCCAGGAAACTTTTGCAAACTGATATATTCAAGCCCTCAGAGAATTGATCGTACACCATGTTGTACTATCTAGACCTCGTCGTCCATTCAATTACCTTGAGTGTTTGTTCGCCTACCTGAGTTAGTTTATTATGAGCATGCATGTCGGGCGACCTTAGCACAATAGAGAAGTTGGTAGAATAAATATTGATCAACCTTATGGATGAGAAGCTTATGTCCACAGGAATACAGACCTCATCAATGGGAGGAGTGCAAGCTTTCCCCTCGACTGCACGTCAATCTAGTCGAGAAGTGACTGAGAAAAGAAGAAAGCACCGCAATGATCTGGCGAACGCAAAGAATATCTCGTCAGTCTTGCTCGACTACATCCTACCTCTAGCTGGCATAGTTAGTCATGATAGTGTCCCACATGACTTAGAATACACACTCATCATGACGTACCTCCCAAAGGGGATACGTGCAATTTGACCGTAGTTGGGATTAATCTCAACCCTTAAGATAAGTGATTTCAACCTAGGATATAGGAATAATTATGTGATGCTCACACCGCATTGGTACCTGACAAAGATGACTGGGAAGAATCCTAAGATAGTTCCCCAACCATGGATTAAAGAGATCATGAGGTCCATGATCCTGAACGTCATGAACATACCCCACTTCGGCAGAAATCAGGAGGTTAACACATGTGTTAAACTCCTCTTGTCATGCTACCATGGAGGCTATCTCTGGTTAGATAGGCGTGTGAATATGGATCCGATGTTGATACACATGATACCCTGATTAAGAATGCAAGGACTATACCCTCACCAGTTCTACTCAGGAAAAAAATCAGATCACTCCTTGGCACAATGAATTAAAGAAGCATAAGGAGATGTGGAGAAGGGGAAACAAGGCTACAAGGTATCCTCCATCCAAGATGGCACAGTGCACCTAGATTGTCAATTGATCACTGGCAAACTCATCAAAAGTAATAGGCTAACACAAGTCACATGCTTCGTAGTCAACCTTGCAGGGAATTGTGTCGAAGGAATGCAGATGAACTAAGCGAGCTACCTTGTCAATGAGTTGGAGAAGGATTGTTGCAAAGTGCAGGACCAAGGCTACGAGTTCCACTCTAAGTTGGTTGTCGATATTAATAGAATTTGTCACTTGGGAGATGCCGAAGGGAGAAACATTCCCTGAAGTTGAACCATCAGAACCATTGGCCGCAAGGTTCACCACCTTGTGGTACATGAGCGATATGGTGAAGCGGTGGCAATAAAATGTGGTGTTCCATGCATACTACCCATAGCTCAAGAGCGCCATTGATTTATTCCCCTGAATGACCTCGAACACCTTGCATACTTACAGGCCAATAGTGAAGTTTTGAGCAGACTACCACTTCATTTACATCATTGCGCGTCGAGATGAAAGCAAGGAGGAGTTACAGTCCTACTACAAATTGATTGATGAAGACATGGAGGAGATAACCAAGGAATAGCCAGTTGAATTCCTTGTATCGATTGGAGATGCAGAAATATCTGACCCCGACATCATCGGAATTCCTTTGGTCACCCAGACAGAGTATGGTAGACCAAGCAGCGCAAGGAAAAAGAAGAAAAAGGAGGAAGTGAAGGACATAGATAGTGAGGAAAAGGACAACGCATCAGAGGAAACTATGCCTAACTCACCTAGAGGAGGAGGTGACAAATTAAACCAAGAAGAGGAAGGGGAAGAAGACAAGCAAGAAAAGGGAGAAGTGACACCACCAAAGGATCCCCTAACAGAGGTAGAGACATCAAAGAAAATGAAGGTTTCTCCAAAGAAACCCTCAGCACGAAAGAAATCCTGAGCCAATAAGCCTCGGTCACAGAATTTTCTCACAGTGGATGATGTTGACCTCATCATCATAGTTGTAGAAGATGCTTCAGAGGGTATCTTCCAATGACATAAATAAAAGCAGGAGATGAGGTATGACAGAATCGAGGTGGAGCTGAAGGGGGTACAACAAACTATTTATGTGAACCACATAGTTTCTATTATGTCATCATCATCAAAAGGTGTAGAATTTGGGGATGAGCCCACCCAATTGCAAAGGATATCATATGTGATAGAGGCTCGCCTTTGTTGAGTCCAGGAAGAAAAATAACAGGCCACAGAGGCCTTGAATCAAGTAAAGGCGGAAGCCTTAGAGAAACTTCGGGTTGTGCAACAAGAGAAAGATGACATTAGAGTGAAGCTCGAGGAGGACAGAGAGAAAATCCAGAAAGAGAAAGACCAGTTACTCGCAGAGAATATGGGGTTTAGAGAGGAAGTGACCAAAGAACTTCGCTCTATGTCGAGCTTAGATCAGATAGAAGAAGAGATGCCTGAGAGATAAGTGGGGTAGCTCGCTGAAGCCATTCAGCAGCTTCAAGCACGAGTAGCAGAGATAGAACTTCAAGCAGTGCCAAGCACCCGGCAAGAAGTGAGAGACCAAAAGAAATTTCTAGGAGGGCAATAGAAAGAATCAGGGTATTGTCTTCAGAATGCAAGAAACTAAGTAATCGAAGTGCGCAGACCTATGAACGCCTTGGAGAAGACCCGGAGCTGAGGAAATTGGAGGCACAGCTCCAAGAGGTGAAGCAACATGCATCAACGGTACAAGTGTAGCTGAAACTGCTTACAGCAGTGGAGAAAATGAAGAGGTTGCAGGAGCAGTGCGTAGTTCAACAGTAGGTCACTGCCATATAGAGCAGTGTGTTGGAGGTTACACAGAGACTCCAGTCGGTGTAGGACAAATCTTGCACACTTTTTTAAGAGCTTGAGGGACAAGGATCACAGTTGGAATAGGTGGTCGCAATAGTGGAAGAATTCCTGGAAGGGCCTGTCACCGAGCAATTCATTCAGGAGTTTGTCGAGCAGGAGGCTCTGGCGAAACAACAAGTCGAGGTAGCTCGAGCTAAGCTCGAGGCCTTCGAAGCAGTATTTCCCAGATCAGAGTAACTCATGATGAGTCACAAGTAATTTTTGGGGGCATGTTGGCCCTCGACCAAGTTTTGTGGAAACCTTGGTCATGTTTGACCATTTTGGGGACTTCGACAGGCTAGTCGAAGACAGAGCACCTGGGCAAAGCGGAGATCGCGGGATCTCGCCCATTTTGCGGGATTTTGGGGTTTTTAGGGTTTATGTAACAGGTATGGGATTTCATCCCATGGGTTCACCTATGTTTAGGCCGATTTTAGTAATGTATAAATAAGTAGCCAGGCAATGTAAGAGTAGTTCAATCTATGTGATTGTAGTGGTATTTGGCTTAGTGCATGGATGTTTTAAGGCTTGCAGAGCTGAGTGAAAGCATTTTTTAAGTGTTTTGTGCACGGACTGTGTAAATATTTTTCCTTTGACCTGATTCAAGAAAGGAGGAACTGGCAAGGTGCATGCAGATCTCCAGTCCTTTGCGAAGTTGGATCTGTGGCTTGGTGCCTGTAAGAAGATTGAAGAGACTAATAAAAAAGAGAAGAGTTGGTATACATAGCCCCACGCTGGGGTGAACCATGTATATCCTATGTTATTGTTCTATATGCAATGTTGTCCATGGTGTTTATGTATTTATTTTCTTAACCTATATGCCTGATAGGTAGATACATTGATGCGTAGTGCTTTATATATGAATGAATGTTAGATCTTCTCTGATGTTATGTGCCAAATGATTAGAAATGTTTCAACCTTGGTTACTACTACATTGATCTATAATAAGGGTTAATTTGTGATGTGAATAAGACTTAGAACTTGATTCATGTTATTGGCTAAGTGCTCTGTTAAGTATTCTGATCACAGATCT
>ML811897.1:194220-205741 GCA_009831015.1 Picea engelmannii | reverse complement strand
CAGGGTTATCAAACAGTTTGAAACCCTCTGGTTGTTCCATATAGACTTCTTCACTTAAATCTCCATTTAGAAAGGCTGACTTGACATCCATTTGGTAGACTTTAAACCTTTTATGACAAGCATAGGCAAGAAACATTCTAATACCTTCTAATCTTTCCATGGGCGCAAATGTTTCACCAAAATCCAGTCCTTCTATCTAAGCATGGCCTTTACAGACTAACATTGCTTTGTTCCTGATAACTTGTCTTTGCTCATTCAATTTATTCTTAAAGATCCATTTGGAGCCAATGACATTTTTACCTTCAGGTCTGTGAACCATCTCCCACGTATTGTTTTTCTCAATCTGATCAAGTTCATCATTCATTGCTTTAACCTAGTGATCATCTTTGTTGGCTTCACTGAAATTCTTGGGTTCTAGCATGGATATGAGCTATATGAGATTGTTCAGTTGTTTTGATTAGCTTTCTTCTGGTTTGTACACCTTTGTCTTTTTCTCCAATTATCTGACTTGCAGGATGATTCTTTTGAATGATTCTGGAGGAGAAATTTGTAGTTGACTGTTGATTTGAGTCTATCTGAGTATCTGAGTCTTTATCTGATTCAGAGTCTTCATTTTCTGATTCTTGGACTTGTTCATCTTCAAATTTAGCTGTGTCTTCTGTAGAAGACTCATTACTGTATACCTCTCTTGCTGGGATTCCTTCATCAATTTTAACATTAATACAGTCAACCATTTTATGCAGCCTCTTATTGTAGCATCTATATCCTTTATTGTTTGTAGCATACCTTAAGAAGATACCTTCATCAGCCCTATCATCATATTTGTCGAGGTTCTCATCATTATTCTTTATGTAGCATTTACTCCCAAAGACTCTGAAGTGTTTGATTGAGGCAGGTCTTCCAAACCATAATTCATAAGGTGTCTTGTCACTTTGTGGTCTGAGGTGGACTTAGTTAAGCACATGAATTGTTGTGTGTATTGCTTCTACCCAGTAGGTTTGACCAATGTTCTTCTCATTCATCATTGACCTGGCCATTTTCTGCACTGTTTTGTTTTACCTCTGAACAACTCCATTTTTTTGTGGAGTTTTTGGGATTGTGTATTCTCTCTTGATCCCATGTTCATCGCAGAATTCCTTGAAGTCTCTTGACATAAACTCTCCTCCACAATCTGATATTACTGCCTTTAACCTCTTGCATGTTTGTGTCTCTGTTAAAGCCTTAAATATTTTAAACTTCTCAAAGTCTTCAGCTTTTTCTTTGAGAAAGGCAACCCAAGTAAGTCTAGAGTAATCATCGATCATCAACATGAAGTAGTTTTCTTTCTCTGTGCCTTCTTATCTTGATGGTCCACATAAATCCATATGAACTAGTTGGAGTGGTTTCTTTGTTGAAGTAAAGCTCTTGGACTTAAACTGTGTCCTGTTTTGCTTCCCTACTTGACAAGGTTTACACATTGAATCTTGGGACTTTGATATTCTCCGAAGATCTTTTACTACCTCGAGGTTTTTGAGTTTGATTAAGTGGTCAAAATTTAGATGACCAAGTCTCCTATGCCATAACCAGCTTTCATCATGTTTTCTTTGATGACATTCTTCTCTATTTTCTTTCAGCACATATACATTATTCTTTGTCCTTATGCCTTTGGCCACCACTTGTCCTGAGTTTACAGACTTTATCTTGCAATCCTTGGATGTGAACAACACTTCGCATCCTCTGTCACACATTTGACTTACACTAAGCAGATTATGTTTCAGCCCATCCACAAGTAGAACATCTTGGGATTTTCCTTTTCCATTACTTAATCTCACCATCCCTTTGCAATTTATTTTCCCTGGAGCATCATTTCCAAAGGCTACGTTTCGTGATTTGATTTCACTTAGAGATAGAAACTTGCCTTTATCTCCCATCATGTGTTTGGAGCATCCACTGTCTATATACCAAGGGTTCGTTTTTCTTTGAGCAGACAACACTAATCCACACTTGTCACTTTCCTTCTTCTTCCAAAACTTGACATTTTCAGCAGGAGATTTCGAATCTGGTTCATATTCCCTTAAACGGAAATCAATAGATTTGTGTCCATAGTTATGACAGATGTAGCATTCAATCTCATTGCTCAACAAGTCAAACTTATTGGTGCAACATTGTCTACTCATTGACTGTTGATTATCTCTTGACCTCTTTAATTGCATGTCCCTAGACTTAATTTGGCAATTGGCAATCAGTGAAGGTTTGTTACTTGGTTGCATCATTCTTTGTTGTGGAAAGTATTTATTCCTTTGAAATCTTAATTGCTCATTTCTAAATCTTAAGGAACAATTTACAGCTTTGTGACCAAAGTTAGAACAGTACAAATAATAGCCATAGAATAATTCTTTGTACTTGTAAAATGGTTGTCTTCTTTGAGAAAATCGATTTCTTCCAGACTAATGACGTCATTCAGCAGTGCGCACATTACTTCTTTGTTATACAGATTCGGATCTAACATATTTTACCTTACTCGACCTGGGCAGCTGATTATCTTCCTTTGTTTCTGTAGGATTGTTATTGTCATTGGTTGAACTTTTGACAAACTTGATGGGTTCTTCATCTCTTGTCTTACCACTACTTGATCCCTCTTCATAACCCAAGCCAGTTTTCAGCTTTGGATTCCTTTGTTGATTCAGAATGGTGGCCAATCCTTCTGAGGATTTGATACCTGACAGATTCTGATTATACAAGGCTTGAAACTTCTCCATTTCTTTCCTCGTTTTCACTACTTCTTGTTCTAATGCTTCACATCTTGCCTTCTTTTCTGATAGTTGTTGTTTCATAATCTCTTTGATTTTCTTTGCCTCTTCCAATTCTACTTTTAGTAGGACAAGGTCTTCATCAGGTTTTTTACTATCTTTCTCGAACTATATCAACAATTGTCTTTGCTTTCTGTTCTTGATTCTTAGTCTGTCAATCTCTTCCAATGCACTGATCAGTTCTCCTTCCATGTCAACCACAACTTCTTCTTCATTAACATCACTCCCTGTGCTATTATTGTCAAAGTCCTCTTTGGCCATAAGTATGAAGTCATTTAGTTTATCTTCAATAGATGAATCATTTTCTTCATCATCTGAAGGATCATCATCAGTGTTTACGCAAAGACTTTTCTTCTTAAAGTTATTATTTTTAAAGAAATTTTTGTGTTTGTATTTCTCCTCATCATCACAAGTCTGATCCTTTCCTTTGTGGGGACATTTATTTGCAAAATGACCTATTCTACCACAGTTAAATCATTTGAAAGGCATTTTACCTTTGTATTTGCCTCATCCCTTCTTCAGTCTCTTCACAAATTTTGCTTCAATTTCATCGGGCTCAGAATCCTCATTCTTGTCTGCTTTAAATGATGCTTCTCTGGAGGTGGGTTTATCTTTAACTATTCTCATTTCATATGCAGTCAATGTTCCTAGAAGTTGATCAAAATGAAAGGTTTTTAGATCATTAAGTTCTTCTATAGCAGAGACCTTCGGGTTGAACTTATCTGGGAGAGATCTCAAGATTTTCTGAACTAAAGAAGGTTCCCCAATTGTTTCACCAAGTACCTTCATTGCATTTACCATTTCTTCTACTCTCAGAAAGTATTTTCCAATAGTTTCATCTTCCTTCATCTGTAGCTATTCAAACTGTATTATATAGGTTTGAAGCTTTGCATCCTTTACTTTTTCATTACCCTCATAACTGCTAATGAGTTTGTCCCACATTTCTTTGGCAGTTCCTAGGTGCATAACTTTTACGAATTTTGCTTCTGCAAGCCCACTCAAGATAGCATTCATAGCCTTAGCGTTGAAGCTAAATTCTAGTTTGTTATCCTTATTAGCTAGCACAACTGGATTTACATAACCAGTATCTACCACATCCCAGACATCTGCACCTAACGACATTATGTAGGTTCTCATTCTAACTTTCCAGGAGGCAAAGTTTGTTCCATTGAATAGAGGGGCCTTATTGGTTGAATTTACTTCATGGCTTGATATGTTTAAGCTCTAGGATCTACCCTTAGATAAAAGGGGCCGGCTCTGATACCAATTGTTGGACAACTGAGAGGGGGGGGTGAGTCAGTTGTTATCGTGCTTAAACAATTATGCTTCTTTTAAAAACTTTTCAAGGCACTCAATGATGATGACAATAATGCAGGGAAATAAACAATGGCAAATTCAACATCAGTCACATATATGAGAAATATAGAGACAGATATTTTCTGAGGAAACCCATACAGGGTAAAAACCTCTTTTTCTTTATATGATAAGTAATAGTTACATTCTTTACATTATCATACATATGAGCACCAACTCATAATGAGGCTACAACCTCAGTTTTGTAAGTTGCTACTTGTTGAGAGCACCAACTCTCTGTTTTCTCTAGCACCCACTAGAAGGAAGCACCAACTCCCTGATTTCTCTAGCACAAACTAGAAGGAAGCACCAACTCCCTATGTTCAAGCACCCACTTGAACCTCTGAGGACACCAATCCTCCCTAGCACCTACCAACCACCCTAAATTATAAATACTTTGTTACTAAAACTTATTACAGTGATACAATGTTACTCAATGGCTTACCAGCCTTGTCGTTGTTCTGTTACACTGCTCTTCCCTATCTGCATCAGTGTCTTCTGCACACACCTTGCACTTCTTGTTCTTCTACCTTTTATTCTCTTTGTGCCATATCCTTTCAATTCAACATTCCTCTGCTGTGCATTTCTGCTCCTGCACTCTGCCTCCTTGCACACCCCTGAATTCTCCTCCACAATGACAACCCTTATCTCTTCTTTATTTATCATTCTTATAGTCTCTGTTGTCTTTGTGCATGCAATATTCACAATGCCTCTGCATTCTCACTCCACACCAAATTCCTCCACATATCAAGTGCTCTACCTCATCATCACCGCGACTCTTCAACTTCTTCAGCAGTTATTCCCACGCATTCAGCATCACTAGGTGTTATGTCTAGATTTCTCATCTTCTCTGGCAGTTGAGGCTCTTCGTCTTCTCTGTCTTCGATGAGCTTATCCTTTCTATTTTCAGCTACAGACTTCAATTCTCATCCACCTGTCAATCCCTCTAAGAGTTTTCTTCCTTTATTGGACGAAGCTTGGAGACTCTTCAGCTCCTCTGGCGATCACACAGAAGTCTCTTCGAATCTTCTGGCAGAAAACATCAATGGTTTCTAGCAGTTACACTATGAAGCACAACATTAGCCATCCGATCATACTCAGATTCACCTAAACTGTTGGATTGGCTCCATGGGATCTTGCACTCATTTCGGCATTTTGGCATTCGACAATTTGGCATTCATGTGACCAAGTGTCTTGACACTCCCATACGCGATCTTTGAAGCTCCAATACAGAGATTTTTTGTGCTAGCTCCTTCCTCTATATGACCATGTCCATGACCAAGCACTTATGTATAAAGTGCTTTTCGTGAATTCATGTTTTGTGAATATGGAGATGAGGCATCTCAACTCTCCAAGTCATGATCTTCGAAACCCCGAAATGGAGCTTATCTGGACTGACTCCTTCCCTTCTCGTGACCACTGGTGGTGACCATAGACTGTGCCAAAAAGGTGCTTCATATTTCATGAGTTTCCACACCATACTCCGTGGACCCCAAGTTAGCGAAATTCCAATTGCTTGCCACTTGTCCTATGATTCGACTATTCAGATCTGATCTTGATTTGACGACTGCGATTAACTTGCAATTTCGCATCTCACAAATTCTTCGATGGAGGTTCTTTTAACTTTGACTTGCAATAGGTGATATTCCGAAATAAATTTGGATCGACGGTCCAGATCACACCTTGATATGATGGCTGCGATTAACTCGCAATATCACATCTCACGAGTTCTTAGATGGATATTCTCATCACTCCAAGTCGCGATACATGAAACCCCGAAATGGAGTCTTTGACATGCTCTGATCTTCTGCCACGTCTCCGTCTTGGATCAACGGTCAACATTTTATCGTGATCTCGCATATCGCAAGTTTGAATCTCTTTCCTTTGAATTTCATGACTTGTGAAACTCCAAAGTGGAGTCTTTGTGGTGCTCTGATATTTTTCCATGCGTCCTCTTGATCAACTATCAAGATCTTGTCGTGATTTCGCATATCGCGATATCAACATTCCTATGGTATTGTTTCTTAACTCTCCAAGTTGTGAGTCGTGAAACCCTAAAGTGATGCAATCCTACTGACGTCACACATGGATTGACACATGTCGAATAGCTGCCACGTGTCACTCTAATTCGTGACTTACATGTGCTTGAAATGTCGAATCAGTTTGACACTTGTCATTGCCTGGTTGTGCCACATGTTCTTAGTTGACATGGTTTGCTGATGTGAGTCGGATCGACGGTCCAGATGTGATCTTGATTCAACGGTTCAGATCATATCATGATTTCAACAGTCCTGTGGTATTGTTTCTTGCCTCTCCTTTTGCGATTCACGAAACTCCGATTCACAAACTCGCTTCGCCTTGCACTTTTAAAGATCGTACAGATTCTCCTGGATCCTATGATGGTCGTTCCTCACGCTTGGATCTAATGCCTAAGATCTATCCTCCATATCTATGCTCTCTTCTTGTCTACAATAAGATCTGACAGCCATCGAGAATTTTGAATTGTTGATCCAACGATCACTATTGTTGCTCCTCCTCGATTATCACTGCACTGTTGATCATCGTTGTTTTACTTTCCATCAATGACAAGCATACGTTGCCTGTGAAACATGCCAACATTGCTTTCCTGGCAGAGACCCCGTGCATACCTACACTACCTCTCCTGAGCTTAACAAACTTCTTCCTTTCTTAAAATCACAATCACGTGGAAACAAAGGGACACAACATAACCATTAACCAAACATCCACCTCCCTGAAAGCATTCACAATATATCTAATTTTATTACAAAGTTACAACTCAATTACACATGGCATAAGAATACTTATCTATTACAGGTTGTAGCCAACTAACCGATTGTGGGTGTGTGCCTTTCCACCCAACCATAGGCTCAGAGGAATTCATTCTTAGCACTCTGGCCACCCCTGTGCCAAGCCATGATATCACTAGGTAACTGTGTCATCTGACTGAGAGACTCTCTCTGTCACAACAAATCTGCGAGGTTTATCAGATGCTTCATCATCACTAAGATCACGCTCGAGTCCTTCAAGTCATGCTCTCTGCACTTCCTTGGGTTCGTGCATCTCCTTTCGATCTTTCACTCTCTTCCCTTGTCTCCTCTCTGCCCCTCTATGTGTATCTTAACTTCCTTATTTAGGAAGGTGTTGATGGGGCTTAAATCCCCTTATTCAACAGCAGGAACCAAAATCGCCACCAAGGCCCAATTAGACTCTGCAGGATTTGGAGAGGAATGGTTCTCCATATATTACAATCTGGCCAAATTGTCGATGAGATTTTGTGTTTTCTGGTGAATGTTCTTCCTTCAGTTAAGACGGTTTTTTCAGTAATTTCTCTTAGGTGTGGCAGGTACAAGAGATGCAAGCCAATATAAACCAACTTGACTAAGCTAAGACAAGAGTTTTAACTATTGGGAAGGGGTCGAGCTTGGGACAACCCGCTACTCAAACATCCAGACAATGATCCTATGCCAAAGGGGCTTAGTAATAATACTTTAACCGAAATAGCATCCAACTGTTGTCTTAGAAGGCTACTTAACAGAAAGAAAACGCATATATGATCAAGATTAGGGTAAGAAAAATAATTCATCTACCAAGACATTCATCACATAGCTGAGGTAAACTACTTAGCACAAAGAAAGAAATACAACTGTAATCAATGTCACGATAAGAAAAATAATTCATCTACCAAAACATTCATCACATAGAAGCACAATGATTTACTGTCATCATTTAAAGCAAGGAACATTAAAACATTGCACCAGATAACTTGACAACAAAATTAATTTCTCTTACTCATTTACTGCAACATTCATGGAACATGAAAGGAAGTAATTCTTCTCTAACTCCAATCACATACATCTGATGAAAATAATTCGTCTTTGGTCCAGAAGGACTTCTAGATTCATAGCATCTTCAAAATAATTCTTAACATCCAGAAAGAAAATAGTTCTTACAACAGACCAACGACCCTTATTAATTGGTCGAGGCCTTTATTTATAATCTTGAGCTTAACCGAAGTTTAATGGTTAAGTACAGTTTGAACGAAACAAAAGTTGCCATGTGGCATTATCTCATAACAGTTTCTTGATTAGTCCACCCGAGATATTTCTTTGAAAGGATGACTCCTTTCATATTCATACCAATTGATGAACAGTTCTTCACAAGTCTGGGCCCACGAGAATCTGTGTTGTTCCATTGGGGCCGCATATATCCCTTTGATGTCCGTTGCATGTGCTCGGTACTTTACCAAGCTGGAATTTAGTTGTTACAACATGGTTTTAACTCTGATCGGGTGTTCTGTGAATTGTTGCACCTGTCCCAGCCTTGCATCGGCTACCTTTGTGCACTCTTTGGTCCATAGGGATTCTTGTTCAGCATACACCTTGAGCACATCTCTTATGTCGATAAACTCACCAGGGGTTCTGAACTCGGGGAGCTTGATATCTTTCATTACTTTATTAATTTTATCCCAGTGCTTCTGCAACTTGGCATATTGTTCTTGGATCTCTCGATATGGGTCCTGGGACATCTTAGTCCAGTATTCTGCAGATCTCTTCATGCGGAAGAGACTACTCTTTCCTATCAGTCGAATGCCATGTTCTTCCTTTTCTCAACCTTGTTGGACTGCCTCAATGTATTCGAGTCTTTCCACCGCTTGCAGTGGTCTTTCATGCCATCGTTCCATCTCCTTGCATGTTGTGAGGGTCATGAGAGTGTCCTCTTGGAATTCAATTATATTTTCGATTAACAGGTTTCTTTCTTTCTTTTACTCGTTGTACATTCCTGAAAAATCACTCTTCAAATATGTTGTAGTCTGTGTGGTGCCTTTGTAATACTCAACAAGATGGCACAAGTGTTCCAATTCCTTCAGAGTATTAGCTAGTTCTCTTTCATCCCTACTGGCCCTATCCTGGGCAGCATCAGAGAGGGCTCTTCCCATGCCTATCATTTCAGAGGTGCGAGCATCTACTGTGTTGATCAAATTTTCTTCTGTGGTAACCAAAATGGAACGATACACAATAATCTTTCTCTTCTTAGTAGTCCTTTGCACGACGACCTTCCTCTTTTGATCATAGGAGACTGCATAGATGTCTGCTACCTCATCTATCAGCTCTGGTATCTATTGGTCGCCCCATGTGAGTGTGTTTCCTAGGCTACTGGTGGTATATATTTGTTCAAGATCAAACTCTTGAACCTGCTTCTTATCCTTCACCAAAGTGGCATTGTAGCCCTGTTCTCCCACAAAATGTCGAAGTATACATGGACAGGGAGCTTGGAAGTGCGCCATCTCAGGTTCATCCCGACGAGGGTGTTTCTTGCACATACGACATCCAATAGATAAGACACCATGTATAAGGTAGGATTTTCTACTTCCTTCAGCTGCTGAGCCTGTAGAATGCAAGTGCTAAGTTGTTTGGAGATGATAGCACCCTAGTTGAAGGTTGTTCCGGAGATGGAGATAGTATAAGAAAAAGGCATCCATGCCTCTGAAAATCTGGAACAATATTTCTCTCCATGTAACCGGCAAAGGAGATCCATTAGATAGATATAAGGTTGTCTGAGGTTGGCCATCGGGTACCAGCCAGAGTTTCAGTTGGTGAATTTTTTGTCTTCTCTCCACTAGGACGCCATGATTTTTCTGGTGTTGTTCTTCTGGTAAAACTTTTTAACAAAATCTGTGCTCAAACGTTCATCCGATTCCCTGATCTTGAAATAATTTTGGACTTCTAGTGGGAGGAAAACCCCCACGATTTGACCATTATCATCATTGATTACACACTTTTGTGCATCAGTGTGATCAATGAGCCATTTCAAAAGTTCAATGCAAGGGAAAACTGGAGTTCTTCTTGCCACCATGTGTAGGTAAGACTTGCGGATGTTGACAGAGACCTCATCATCCGACTTCCTTGTGTCAGGATCGCTATGTGGGGCATATTCTAGGAATTCTTTATGCTTGATTTTCTTGAATAGGTCTTCCCAGCACGAGAACATTGTCTTGGTCCCAATGTTCACCTCTGTGTCCCCAAAGGTTGGGGGTTGATCGAAGGCTTCTTTGGTGATCGCCTTGATGATGGATGTCGGCTTGGAAGTGAATTCCAATTTCCTTGCAACGGCTGGGGAGGAGCCCTCTCCTGCTTTTGATTCTTGCAGCTTTGGGGCTCTAGTAGATTTCATAGTGGTAGGTTTCTTCAGAGGCATCGTTCCTGCAACCGAAATCATTCAATTAGGGCCGACATACAGATTAATATTAGATCCTAATTTATATGTGAGGTGGAAACAACAAAACCAGATTGGTACATACCTGTATGCTTGCTAAAATTTGTTGCTTAATACTCACTATACCGTGGACGCCTTCTCCGAGTCATTCATCTCACTCCTCTGGATGTTTCGGACTTATTTGCACGTAGAATGCTCTATCTTATAATAATTCAGGATAATATAACAAGAGAGAACTTACTAATCGCATCAAGCCGTTAATGCAAGTAGTGGGATGAAATTCAAAACTACTTACCGCCAATTTTCTGTAATCAATTTTACGTAGGTTTATGGTGGAGGCATGAAGGGAGGTGCACTGTATCTATAGGCTAAAACGATCATTTTTCTTTGCGCATGAATTATAAACTAATGCGTGATCTTGGAATTAATCAATCGATTAAATGCACGTATCTGGCGTATCTTAGAGCTAAAATGTCCCATCATGTCATTTTCGGAATGGGGAAGCTGGAGATCGACGTAGAGATATGGGATTTTCATTGATACCCTTTTTTTTTAACAAAAGAAAAACCGTCGTCGCAGAAAATTTTTGAGATTTGGCAGCCTGGAAAATGTTTTACGCTCCTTATGGGTTTAGCTACTCACATTTCGCCGATGTTGTAATGCTAAATTTATAGGATCAGTCGTTGGTGATTCCTTTCTTTCCCCGCAAATGACTACTTCCTTTCACGCTTCGCCGATGATGAATAAAATCGGTCATCGACAACTTTCTTGTGCAATGCTTATCTCAAAAGAGCAACTCCCCTTTTACCGACACCGACTAAAATTGACAATCGCGTCCTTAGTTTTCTAGGACGATTTTCTTTCATCTTCGATTCTTCCAGGTGCTGAATTTTGGACGCGTCGAGTAAAACAATTTAGTGGTTGATTCTTTAATCAAATTTTAATCCCTTTAAGTTATGATGGTTTTGGCATGTTCAGGGAAACATTTTAAAGAATCAAGGAGAATTTGCAGAAAATAATGATAAGCGAAAACAACATCTTTCTGAATTAGACAATACCAAAAGATTAAGTGGTACCCAAAAAGTAAAAATTGGCAGAGACTTTTTAGTGTGTGTTGAGAGCTCAACAAATGGTGATTGACTGGG
>ML811897.1:169541-191776 GCA_009831015.1 Picea engelmannii | reverse complement strand
TTATATCTAATTACCCATTTATTATATCTAACTATCATAGTGGGTCTTATTTAATAATATAGTGGAACTAGTCCACCTTACATTGAATGACCTCCAATATTATCACTATGGGCCCTCTGGGCCCCCCTACTACCTCTCTAGCTACCTTACAACTTCTTAGAAGGTTCTACTTCTAGAAGATTCCTCCTCTAGAATGTTCTTAAGTGATGGTAGCACTATATAAAGGGGTTCAAGCAATGTAATGAGACATGAAGAGAATTGTTTTATTTGGAGCGGTAGATCAATAGGAGGATGCCCCCTTGAAGAGGCAAGTGAACAGGAGAGGATCCCTTCCATAATAGGATCCATTGTATGGTGTTTCCCTACCTCAAGGGTTTGATAGTAATAAAGGAAATTTTGCATATTGTTCTTGTATATTTGTTGTGGTGCTTTTGTATTCATTTTTTGGTTCTTAACATCTTCCATCATGAGTAGAGTATTGATTCTTTGTTGCATGGCTGATGAGGGTTCCTCGTTGGAATCTTGGGCCAATTGAAGAGATGGCAGATAGAGCCCGTTTGGGAGGATGGCTTCTTGCCCGTAGACCAAAAAGTATGGGGAGTTTCCTATGGATTCTTTGGGTGTGACCCTATCGTCCCATAGGGAATTATGAAGTTGATTATGACAATTTCTTTGGTTATCTATAACTGTCTTCTTTAATATCCTTACCAGATTTTTGTTAGTCGATTCTGCCACACCGTTTCCCTAAGGGTAATAATTTGCAGAATAATTGATTATGATTCCTTTGTTCAGAGAAAACTCTGTCAATAGCGTAGAGGAGAAGTAAGTTTCATTATAAAATACCATAACAGAGGGGAGACCAAACCTTGTGATTAGTTGTTTCTCTATAAATTGGATCACTACCTTCTCGTTTACATGAGTCAAAGGGATGGCCTCCACCCATTTTGTGAAATAGTCGGTGGCAGTAAGAATGTGTTTGTGCAGTTTAAAAGAGCTAGGAATAATTTCTCCTATGATATCCAACCCCCACTGCTCAAAGGGCCTCGAAACAGTCATAGGCTGAAGTGGGATTGCTACCCTTTTCTCCTTTCCAATGCTCATTTGACAAGTCTTACAATTTCTAGCGTAAGTTTGCGCGTCTTTGAACAAGGTGGGCCAGTAATAGCCAGCTCTCAGAATCTTATGAGCAGTGGTGTTTCCAGAAAAATGTCCTCCGGTGAGGCCGTCATGAAGTTTCTTTAGCACCTTGTCGGCATCTTCACGTTCAAGGCACCTCAACAATACCCCATCATAGTTAATCCGAAAAAGCACCGAATTTATAAGACGATATTGTGCAGATTTTAATATGAGGGCTCCTCTCTCTCTGGGGTTGAGGTTTTGGGACAAGTCCTGTGATGTAGTAGGTAAGCCAAGTCCTTGTACCAGGAGTCTCATCCTGGGGAGATGTATGCTACTTCTCCACACCATAGAGATATTTCATTGTCCCACCTGGAGTCTTCATTTACTTAATCCTGGGCTTTCGTTGCGAGCTTGTGCAGACCTTGTCATTTTACTAACTTGGTAGGTTTTATGTCTAGATCAAATTTTTGGAATACTTGCATCTAGTTCCCCCTTCTTTCTCCCATTTCTTGTTGGGTGAACAAAGATCAGACTACAGGGTGTGGTACAATCACCTGAGTGTGATTCTTGAGGATGTAAGACCTAAAATGCTTTATTGCCTTATAGACCGCATAGGCCTGGTTGTCTATGGAAGGATAGTTGAGCTCAAATCCTTGAAGATTAGTGCTCATAAATGATATTGGGGATTCGTTTTTGTCATCATCCTTCTGAGTTAAAAACGCAACTAGCGAATGGTCTGAAGAAAAAGTGTAAAGGTAAAAGTCCCTGTTGAAATCGGGACTTCACAGCACCGAGGCCCGAGATATGGCGGCTTTGATATTGTTGAAAGCGTCTTTTCGTTCATCATTCCACATCCTTGCGGATCATTTTCTGTAAGGGTTTGATGATCTCTTCGAAATCGGGAGTGAATTTCCTTACAAAATTGATTTGCCCGAAAAAGGACTGCATAGCCTTCTTGTTATGGGGTAGCAAAAGTTGAGCTATGGCTTTAATCCTTTCAGGGTCTATGTAAATTCTCGCTTGAGATATAATATGACCTAAAAACTTACCTTCTTCAACACTGAAGATAGTTTTTTTAGGATTGAGTGATATACCGTATTTTCAGCATCTTTCAAAAATCTGAGTTAAGTGTTGGATGTGTTCCTCTCTATTCTTCGAATACACCGTTACGTCATATAAATACACTACCACACACTTACCTATAAGTCCCCAAAATGCCATGTCCATTTCCCTTTGAAAGGTCACTCCTACATTAATGAAGCCAAAAGGCATGCATTTATAAGCGAAGTTTCCCCATTTGGTCTGGAAGGTGGTTTTTAATCGGTCTTCCTCTAAGACCAACACTTGGTTGTATCCTGAAAAACCATCTAGGAGGGAGAAAATTTTTGAGCCTAACACGGTCTATAGGAGTTGCTCCATCGGCGAGACAAGATAGTTGTTCTTTTCTGAAGCTCTGTTGAGATTTCAAAAATCTATGCATAGTCGGATTTCTCTTGACTTTTTCCTTACTGGAACAAGATTTTCCACCCAGGTAGAATTCCTAACCTAAAAAATTATCTTCGCATCTAGAAGCTTCCTTAATTCCTGATACATGAGAGGTTCTAGGGATGGGTGATACTCTCGGAGCTTTTGCTGAAAAGGTTTTACTTCAGTGTTCAACAAGATGGTGTGTTGAATAATGCGGGTATCATAGGTTTTCAAATCCTTATAGGACCATGCAAAAACATCTTGGTATTGTCTAAAAAATCTGAGGTTGGTTTTCCTTTCCTCTTTAGATACAATTTTGTCGAGATTTACAAGCTTTGGGTTTTGGGGGGTTCCAAGATTTACAGTTTCATGGAGGGGGCAAGAGCTACCGGTCTTTGCATTCTTAGGTCCTTTGAATCGTTCCTTTAGATCAAATAGGTTTTCTAAATTAGCTACCCCCTTCGAGATCATGTGAGCCTTTAATTCACCCACATGATGTTCTGTCCGAGGCTCATTTTCCGTTGATTTCTCTTGGAAATCTTCATCGTCAATAGCGATATCTTTGAAATTGTCTTGGTTGGTCAAGAAACTTACAATATGTTCATCTCCCTCAAATACTTTCCAATTAGAAACATTAATAGGTACTGATGGTTTGTAGAGAATCTCTACAGTGAATCAGGAGGCTTCATAATATTCTAAAGGCAACAACCTCGAAGTGGTTGTGGCTAAGGAGTCAGTAAGAACATTCCTTTCCACGGGGACCACAGTGATATTAAAAGCCTCAAAGCACTCTATTAGCCTATGCTCCTTCTGCTAGTAGTTCTTGAGATGGGGTGAATTGAAATGTATAGTATTTCTCACTTGTTTAATAACAATTTTGGAGTCTCCAAAAACTTTCAATTCCTTGACATTCAGATCCATGGCTTTCTTTAACCCTTGAACTAGAGCTTCATACTCGGCAGTGTTATTGGTACATTCGAATTCTAGCCTACAGGACAAGAAATGACGTTTACCCTTCTGATCAATGAGGATGCACCCTTCTCCTGACCCTTCTTGTGATTTAGATCCATCAAAGTAGAGGGTCCAAATTTGCGGACAACAATCACTCCTTTCTTTTCCATCACCAATGTTTTTTCTCTTTGATTTCCTTTTCCACAAGTCCTAGCATGGGATTGTGACAGAATAAAGAGTCTTCTGTCGGTATCGGTGATTCCTCTTGAAAAATCACTTCAGATTTTTGGGTAAGCAGAACATTGGATAGGAGAGGAGCAAAGTTCCTGAAGTGGGAATCACAAGAATAATTGCCCAATATGGGGAAATCGATAGATGCTGGCTCATTTGGGGTTTCGAGGTCAGTGACTGTGTGCTTCAGTTATCTCTCCCTATCAATTCTGATCATGTTCTTGTATCCTTTTAGGGGTATCCAAAGGTGTGCCCAGTCTGTACTGAAATATTTGTTTATCTTCTTAGACCAATCCTGGCTCAACAAAATCCCATATGCCTCAGGGATATCTACAACAATGATGTCAATCACCTTCACGAAATCAGGGTGTGTCGCTATCCTAATCATCACATCTTTGAGTTCTCTCATGACCTTAACCTGGGTCTGGTCTAGCTGTATCACATGATTATCACTCTTGAGGGGGAAAACTTCTAATTTATCACAAACAACCATGGGAATTACATTAGAAGACGCCCTGAAATCCACCAAACAGTTGTGAAGATTCCTGTTGAAGTCTTCAAATGTTAAAAGGAAAGGTGGGACAAAATTTCTTTCCTTCCTATCATTGGTGTAGGTATTTACGGTTGGCTTGATGGCTGGATCTGTTTGGGATATGTTCTTCTTATGACCATTTCTGGTCATCGGGTTTGCTACTGAGATCAAATATTGCAACAGAAAGTCTTTCTGATGAGGCATCCTACATATGTCCATAACCGATATATTTATAGCCTTTAGCTTCTTTAGATATTCTACTATGTTGTACTCCAATTTAGGGGGTTCCTGGGTATGAATACTTATAGGCTTTTTACCAGAGGCGGGAGATGTTTTCGAGAGATCGGGAGTTAATTTAACTTGCAAGGCCCGGGTGATATCGATATCTCTTGAGTCGGGTTGACCTGCGATACATGTCTGCATTAACAAAACTTTCGAGGGTTTTTCTCGAGACTTAAACAAATCGTCCAAAGGCAAGATTAAGTAAGGATCCCATATCAACATGGTTGTGTCTCGTGGTGGGTCAACTTCTTCCTGGTCGGCAATATCCATGGCCGAACTACTCAACTATTCAGTCAGGGAGAATTCGTCCAGAAAGCGATTGACCATCAAATTAATGGTGTGAACCCACTGGGGACATTCCCTCTCGGAGTGATTTTCCTAGTGATAAGTACAGAAAGAATCAAATGCCACATTCCCTAGGTCAATGTTTAAGTTGGTTAGGGGAGGTTCAATTGTTTTAAAATGATGGTTTCTCTTAAATAAAGGTTTATAGGGATTTTTTCCTTGGTTTCCCTCTCCTACGCTTCTTTTCACGTCTATGATCTCATTTGATAACTTCTTAACCATGCGTTGTAGATCCTCTATATTCGCATCACCCTTGTCAGGAGTTTGTTCAGTCGGTTTCCCCGGTGGCCTAGTTAGAAGGAGTCCTCTCCTGGGCGGTAGCTGACTTTTCCTTTTTACTAAAGAGGCCCGGCTTTCCTTACATCCTTTCATATGGAATTCTATCGTCTTAGCCTCCTCAAAATTTTCCTCAAGGGTTCTCTTGGAGACTCTTTTTATGAACATAGAAATAGAAGCCAGAAGCGCGTTGACATAAACCTCAATTTTCAACTCCTGAGTAGGCTTCATCGTGTGTTGGAATTTGTTTAAAATAGTTGTGAATCTTTGATTGAAATCTTTGAACCTCTCTTTTGGGGTCATGGTGGCTGCGAACAACTCAGCCATCAGGGCTCCCATAGTATTTTCTTCTGCAAATTTGTCTAGGAATTCCTTTTGGAACTTATTCCAGCTGGTTATGGATCCTATTGGCAAGTTAAAATACCAAGTGGAAGTTGAGTTCTCAAACATGTAGGGGAAAATTCTGTAGACCACGTCTTCATGTTGAACGTTAATAAGCCTGATCATGAGTATGAACTTCTTGATATGATCTTCGAGTGATCCTGAGGTTTCAGGATCATACTTGGGGAGAAACTTTTTTGGGTGCCGAGGGAGATTGTGTACCTGTCCAAGGATGGCCACGGCATCCCCAACCAACTAGGGTTGGTTGTATTGAAGTGGAACTTCCCTCTCTTCTTCTCGATCGTTGTTCTCTTCCATTTCTTCGAAGTCAGAGTCAGGATATTCCTCTTATGAAAGATCGTAAGGTTCAGAGAAGTCATCAGCTGGAATCTCAGGTATGAGGTCAAGAGGTTCTTGGATTTCGGTGATCGTGAACTCTATTAAGTCTTCGACGGAGTGTACGAAAACTTCGTCAGGAGTGCTGACTACTAGTCTTCTTTGTTGTTTTCTTCGAGGGAGGATGGGGGTGAAGGGAAACGCATTGATTTGTCGGGCTTAGGCTCTGGTAATCCTTCTAAACTGGTTCAATTCCTCGTGAGGGAGGGCATAAGGTATTTCAGGGTGAAAATGTCCTTCCTCGGAGTGGGGTGAGTTATTCGCTTTGGGACTACTCGGTAAAGGTGGGCTATCTGTTGGATGACTAGCCATGCATGTGGGGTGTTACAAATCTATAGGTTGTTTGAAATATCATATAACTTACATATTCAACCTTTCATTCTTAGGCCCTCCTTCTAGTGCCAATTTTGTTGATGGGGCTTAAATCCCCTGATTCAACAGCAGGAACCAAACCTGCCACCGAGGCACAATTAAACTCTGCAGCATTTGGAGTGGAATGGTTCTCTAGATCTTACAATCTAGCTAAATTATCGATGATCTTTTGTGTTTTCTAGTGAATGTTCTTCCTTCGGTTAAGACAATTTTTTCAGTAATTTCTCTTAGGTGGGGCAGGTACAAGAGATGCAAGCCAGTATAAACCAACTTGACTAAGATAGGACAAGAGTTTTAACTATTGGGAAGGGGTCGAGCTTGGGATAACCCGCTACTCAAACATGCAGACAACGATCCTATGCCAAAGGGGCTTAGTAATAATACTTTAACCGAAAGAGAATCCAATTGTTGTCTGAGAAAGCTACTTAACAGAGAGAAAACACATATATGATCAAGATCAGGGTAAGAAAAATAATTCATCTACCAAGACATTCATCACATAGCTGAGGTAAACTACTTAGCACAGAGAAAGAAATACAATTGTAATCAATGTCACGATAAGAAAAATAATTCATCTACCAAAACATTCATCACATAGAAGCACAATGATTTAGTTTCATCATTTAAAGTAAGGAACATTAAAACATTGCACCGAAAAACTCGACAACAGAATTAATTGCTCTTACTCATTTACTGCAACATTCATGGAACAGGAAAGGAAGTAATTCTTCTCCAACTCCAATCACATACATCTGATGAAAATAGTTTGTATTTGGTCCAGAAGGACTTCTAGATTCATAGAAGCTTCAAAATAACTCTTAACAGCCAGAAAGAAAATAGTTCTTACAACAAACCATCGACCCTTATTAATTGGTTGAGGCCTTTATTTATAATCTCAAGATTAACTGAAGTTTAACGGCTAAGTATAATTTGAACCAAACAAAAGTTGCCACATGGCATTATCTCATAACAGTTTCTTGATTAGTCCACCTGGGATATTTATTTGAAAGGATGACTCCTTTCGTATTCAAACCAATTGATGAACAGTTCTTCACAAGTCTAGGCCCACGAGAATCTGTGTTGTTCCATTGGGGATGCATATATCCCTCTAATGTCTGTTGCATATGCTCAGTACTTTACTAAGGTGGAATTTAGCTATTGCAACATGGTTTTAGCTCTGATCGGTGTTCTTTGAATTGTTTCACCTATCCCGGCCTCACATCGACTACCTTTATGCACTCTTCGGTCCATGGGGAGTCTTGTTCAAAATACACCTTGATCACGTGTCTTATGTCGATAAACTCACTGGGGGTGCCGAACTCGGGGAGCTTGATATATTTCATTACTTTATTAATTTTATCCCAATGCTTATGGCACTTGGGATATTGTTCTTGGATCTCTCGATGTGCGTCCTGGGAAATCTTCGTCCAGTATTCTGTGGATCTCTTCATGTGGTTGAGGCTACTCTTTCCTATCAGTCGAATGCCATGTTCTTCCTTTTCTTGACCTTCCTGGACTGTCTCAATTTATTTGAGTCTTTCCACCGCTTGCAGTGCTCTTTCATGCCATCGTTCCATATCCTTGCATGTTGCGAGGGCCATGAGAGTGTCCTCCTGGAATTCAATTATATTTTTGGTTAACAGGTTTTTTCTTTCTTGTACTCATTGTACATTCCTGAAAACTCACTCTTCAAATATGTCGCAGTCTGTGTGGCACCTTTGTAATACTCAACAAGATGGCGCAAGTGTTCTAGTTCCTTCAGAGTATCATCTAGTACTATTTCATCCCTCCTAGACCTATCTTGGGCAGCATCAGAGAGGGATCTTCCCATGCCTATCAGTTCAGACGTGCAAGCATCTGCTGTGTTGATCAAATTTTCCTCTGTGGTAACCAAAATGGAACGTTCCACAGTAATCTTTCTCTTCTTAACAGTCCTTTTCATGATGGCCTTCCTCTTTTGATCATAGGAGATTGCATGGATGTTTTCTACCTCGTCTACCGACTCTAGTATCTGTTGGTCGCTCCATGTGAGTGTGTTTCCCAGGCTACCAGTGGTATATATTTGTTCAATATCAGACTCTTGAACCTCCTTATTTTTCTCCAAAGGCTTGGCCTCCTCCCGTTGTTTATTGGGGACCTAAGTATCAAGTGAGATAGATGTGTCGGGAGGGAGCTCAATACTTTCTTTTATACTAGTCGTGGCATCGCCGACATCCTTCTGCGGGGACCTTTCTTTTGACTCATCCAATTATGACTTGTCCTTGGGACTACCTGCTTAGGTCTCCGACGCATGGGACATTTTTGTGTCTAGGTCGCTTTCGGCTCCTTTTCCTTCTCATGTGTCCTCTTGACTCTGAGCATCAGGAACATGAGGTGTTTTTTCCTTGGCTCCCTTTTCTTATTCTACATGCATAAAGTTTTTCTGAGGTGCCTTTGGGCTCTCATCGTCACTGTATATATTTATGAACGCAATCATAGGGTTAGGCACACTTGTTTCGATCGACACCCGACCTGGCCTTGATTGAATCATTGCGGCTGCCGGTGAATTGGCTGGTGCCAATGTAGATTCAGGGTCATCTGACCCGTTGACGTTACCGGGGTATGTGAGCTCGGAGTTGCCTATCCCTGCTGGGCTCTCTTCTGGGTTACTCGTATGAACACTTGATAAGAGGGCTGAATCATTCGATGCCAAATCCATCATTTGCTGAGCATGTTGGATCAAGAGCATCCCTCTTTCCAGCGCACCCGGAGTTCCAAGAAAATTCCAGTTCTGTACACGAGCTTCCTATGGAGCTTCCATCATTTCGGTCGATTCGAATGTTACCCTTTCTTCCCAACTCATGGCCTTGAACTTTGTTAATCTAGGGTCGGCCCTTCTTGCCACCACCTCATCCCAGTCTTGAGCATTTTCAGTGAAAATTTCATCCTCAAACTGGTCATGGGCATAAGGCCAACAGGAAAATACTTGTGATGCATGTTTTGAGACCAGACCCTTGGGGTCATGCTTGCGAAAACATCTTGTTTTGAACCAAAATTCCAATTGACTTAATCCCTCTTGCTTGGCCTGCACAGTGTCTTTAACCTGCTAGAAGCCAATATGAAACCCATAGGGGATGAATGCCCGCTTCTTATCCTTCACCAAAGTGGCGTTGTAGCCCTGTTCTCCCACAAAATGCTAAAGTAGACATGGACCAGGAGTGTTGTTGGGGAAAAACACCCTACTTTGCATGCAAATATGACCAAATAGAAATTACTTTCTACCTTCATCCCTAGATTTAAATCCCCTTTTCTTAGTAAATGCATGGAAAAATCAACCTACCTCGTTACCAACGTTTGATGTCGATCCTTCATTGTGCTTGATTACTTGTTCTCAATACTCCTTCCAAAGTTGACCTGCATTCAAGACGAGGAACAGCTATGCATGCATACTACTTATATACTAACGTGTTAGAAATCAAACATAAAATAATGAAACCATAAAAAGTTCATGAATTTGGACGGGAAAAGAATTCACTTTATTACTTAAAATGAGTCAACTTACAAAAGTTGAGACCGACCACTGCTCCTTGAACCTGATCTTGGGCTCCTCTTCTTCTGTTCTTCAACTGCTTTGCTTTAAATCTCCTTTGGCATTAGGAAAGGCTAAAGGGTTGGGACAATGGGAATACGTAAATGGGTAGAGTTTCTTTGCTATTTTTTTCCTCCTCCAAATGCTACCCCGACCCCTTCTTTTATAGCCTAGAAGGAGCTAGGAATTTGGACGAACCCTCGGCCATGCATGGTCGGAAGTTTCAGTTAACTCACCCATAGATTTTTGTTCCGTTGGAAACTTTCCTTTTTTCATGCTTTTTTTGGTCCATGAGGGTTGTTTTGGGTCAGCCAGCATGTACACATGTGCAGTGATGAGTTAGGGCTTGTGGGACTTTATTCAAGAGGATTTTCAAAGATTTGTTCAGCAGTTTTTTGGCAAAGAAGGGATATGAGTTGGCCTGATGCCAGGTAAGCATGTGTGGTACATTTTAGGGTTATAACAGATGCCCCCTAATGTGTGAGGTCAGAATAGCATCTGATGGCTGAAATGCATTACCAATATTTACTAATGTGCCGAACGATTGAGCCCAAGGATCAAGAACCGAGAGGTGTCATCTGCAAAATAACAAATGTCTCATCGAGGCGGGCATACCCATGCTTAGGATAAAAACAGAACCATGGCTACCAATCAAATACATTGTAGATCCATGTCAAATAACTATAAAGAGTATCCATGAACAATACATAGCGAAGCTACATCTTGAAATCAGAAAGATATACATATAGAGTATTCATCTTCCAGAAGTTGATTCGGCCTGATGGCTGGAGATGAGATCTTCAGAGCTCGAGAAACAACTTCAAAATCTTCCAAGACTCAGGTAGGAGTGTAATATGGGTGTATGACTGCACTACCCAGAGGTCTTCGATGGCTCATCGGTCATGGACTTGATAATCTTGATGATCGGACGGAAGGCTTCAGTGATTTCGAACAAGGACTTGATTGGATGTTCAGGATGGCCGGGTATGCGGACAAGAGACATATTGCAGAGGGGTCAACTCAGGCTTAGTGACAAACCTCCCTTGGACAATAGCACAACAAGTGATGAGACTCAGGAAGCATGTATGTTAATCATAAGTCTACGAAGCAGGAGGCAACGCAAACTCTCCATATGTTTGGAAGAATAACCAAACGTTGGAGAACACAACTCTATATAGCGAGAAACGCTTCCTAAGGTCATACTACATCCCATAGTCTGATGAAAAAACAGATAGATGTGCTTTATCCAAGGGCGACTCATTATGCTACCAATAAAGAAAATACTTTTCCCTTCCTCTTTTTGGGGTATATTTGATTTTTTTGTTCTTTTTGATAATTGTGGAAAAAAGAATAAAGGAAGATTGCGTTACACTGGAGGAATGAGTATTGCTAACATACAAGTTCAAGGCACAAGGAAAAGAATGATGTTCTAGTAAACTGATACTCGGGAAAAATCCTCCGGTGGCCAAAGGTGTTAAGACACAGAAGCAAACTGTCACAAGGCTAGTGTATAAGGTATGCAAATGTTGTTAATAAAACACACAATGGTAACATCCTTCGATGTAATTTTAACGAGCCCAGAGAAGATAAGCTCGGTGGTTTTTCATATTTAGAGAGTTTGAAAAAACATAAAAGGAGACTCCATTGGGGTACCTTTTTCGAAGATAGTCTAGTTCGTTTGAAAAAGGGTAAACTGGCATCAATTAGATGTCGATTCAAAACCATTTTAACAAGTGTGATAAGGATAAGATCACTCGGCAATTTTTTCATTTTTAATGAGTCTAAAAAAAGCTTAACTATGGACACTGTCAGGAATATTCTTCTGGACCAATTTAACGAGTGTGAAAGAATAAGGTCACTCGGCAATCTTTTCAATTTTAGGGATTCTAAAAAGAGCTTAAATATGGACTCTGTGGGGGTTTCTTTTTCGTAAGTTTAGTCCCTCAGGCCCGAAAAATGGATAAAATTATACCTGAGAGTACTCTTCTAAAGAATGAAAGTTCCATAGAGTATACCTTTGTTCATACAGTTGACTGTCCAGACCAAAAAAGGGGTAAACTACCACTGGACAGACATGACTTCAAATTTCAGTTTAACGAGTGTGAAAGGCCACAAGATTGTTCAACAATCTTTTCATGTTTAGAGGGTCTAAAAAGGGCTTAAAAGGAGACCCGTTAGTATTTTGGGAGTCCTGAGGGTGAGAGCAAGAGCGAAGAAAAATCATGCAAATGAGGCTCAAACTCATATTCAGGAAAGACTATAAGGACTCCCGAGCCTACAGTGTGTTAACGACAGCATGGACACCATAATGCAACCAGGACCTACCTTGGGCATCCATGTTCTAGTAAGCTCTACCACCAAGTTGTAATACTTCTAAAGAAAATATGAAATTTCCGTGTTACAACCTGATGGGATCGATCCTATGGCAGAGAAAAAAGACAACGAGACACAACAGTCGGGGTAGTCACGCTGATTCTTGGAAAAAATTTCATGGACCCTCAAAATTTCCTCAAAACTCAAAAAAAGTGTCCCAATACCTGATCAAATCCCTCCCATATAACTCCTGAATCACTCTAAATGGTTTTTGGTATAAAGAAACTAATAAGGGAGGCCAAAAAAGTGACAAAAAGAGGCCAAAAAGTCTATAAATAGAAGTTGGCAGCTCATTATCACCATTGTTGATTTGGAGATTGACTCTGGAGCCAAAAGACCCCCTTTGATAAAAACGGTGATTCCGGGAGCTACAGTGGACGAAATGAACCTCCACTTGGACCAAGTAAGTACAATCTCCCCTATCTAGCTATTCAACCCTTCAATTTTGCATTTGCTTTCATTTTTTGGGCAGGCGTCGACCTTTAAAAGGTCGGCCCTAGGTACACGCAGGCTGTCTCTGGACAAGCGATGTGTACACTTGGGAAAAGTAAAGTCTGCCCATGTGTACATGTGACTGTCGCCTCTACATCTCACGTGGACCCCCCTTTTATAGCAAAAAAGAACTAAAGAGAAAGCACTGACCCTCCTGAACTTTGTTGTGTTGGCAGGATGTATGTCCAGTGGAGGGAAAGGGAGAATGAAGAAATTAGTGAGTTGGTCGTGGGAGATCCGAATGTTGTGGTCATGTTGATGCAATGTGGTTTACTTAAGTTCTTCCTGTGTCCATTTATGCGAGTGCAACCAAGGCTATTGAATGCCTTGATTGACTACTGGCACCCTGATGCAGAGGCCTTCATGCTAGAGGGGCAATCACTGGTGCCCACCACCAAGGATATCTACTTTTTGACTGGCCTCTCAGGGAGAGGGGAACCAGTCAACTTCGGGACGTTTCCTGCGGGACCGCATAACATAGCGGGACTGATAGCTGAGCACTATGAGGCTGAGAAAAACCATGTGATCTCCCAGGTGCCCATCAGTAAGATCACTAAACTATCGTTGTAGGCGATATTATTACTAATTGGGCAGATTACTGATTCAATAGCCTTGCATCAGGCGTCTCGCACACAGATGAACTGTGTTATCCAGTGCTTGAATGCATAGATGTTTTACTAGAGTACCACACTACTTGAGTGTATGAAGAGGCAATTGACAGATTGCCGACAGCAGACACAAAGGAACTTCGGGTTTGAGACAATTTTCTGTTCATTCTTCTTTGAGAGAGTTCCGAGCTTTAGTCCTCGGGAAGTGGTACGAGGACATCAGGCCTCTTTCCTTTTAATATGTATATGGGAAGTATTACTGTTGCGACAGGGTGGTGGAAGGACCAATGAGTCCTTTGATGATGAATTCTTTGCGTGGTTGTCACGACAGATCCCTGTGATCGAGGATTACCCATATGCAGGGATAGATTTTTCTAGAGATCCCGATATACCCGTGCCTCTTGGTGAGGAGCGATGGGATATGGGTAAGTCTCCACCTTTGTAGTTTTTTTGTTTGTATATGTAATTCTTATGTCATTTTTGTTATATATATCATTTTTTTTATATGCCAGAGTATTTGACGGGTATACGTTTGTTGCATGCAGATGTGGGACCCATGCAACCTGCCAATTATAAACGGAACAAGCATCATCCTCGGCCAGAAGTCATAGCTGCCTCCACCAAGGGAGCAACAGTAGCAGGGAACCTCCCAGCCAGGGAAGCTGAGAGGGTCCTTAGACGAGTTGAGCAAAACTTCACTGCACTCACTCGCACAGTCCCGATGGCAGATATAGAGGACATGCCGCCATCCACGCAGCCTCATTTAGTGGGGGCACCTCGGACGTGGGTCTGATTGTTTAGGCGTTTAGCCCATGCTGTGGACTATTATAACAGGGCCCATAGGCCCTGAACCTATCTAGACTTTTTATGTGCCACGAGCACTTACTTGCATATATTTTTTGAGGGCATAAGCCCTGTGACTCATTATTAGTCCCATTTTTTAGGTGCTTGCATCCATCTATGTACTATGGTTATTTTATGATGTTATATATGGTTTTTTGATCTTTTGTGTCTTATGGATCACATGTGCAAAAATGTATTTACATGCTTATGTCAATGTTCTTTCATATGTGTGCAAGATGCCAATCTAAAATTTGATTATCTAGAGTATCTGTAAGTTGGTTTAATCTCCTAGGAACATGAAAATATGTAATATAATCAAAGTTTCGTTCTAAGAGAAGTACCCTAAGGAATCGTCGATGTAAGGCTGGATCATGAACCCCGTATACTCTGTTTAGCTATGACACAACCAGTTGAGCGTCGAGATAGACCTAGAGATGAGAGATACCCAATGATAAGGCGTCATGAAGCAACTCAATAACTGCACTATACTCTGCAATATTATTTGTGGTGTCACCTAAGTATATACCTCTGGAAGATAACAACTGGCCCTGAGGTGTAAAGATTATCCAAGCTGCGGAGGCAAGCCTCTAAGTGTGCCGACTAGCACTGTCTGCATACCCAACGAACACCTCAGAATCACTTGACATATGCCATATTGACGAAAGGTAACATCAATGACACGTCCATAACACTTAAAAGAAACTAAAAAGTAATAGTACAAAGACTATACATATGTTGCAAAAAGTTACCCACAGTGACCTGCCTATGAGTAATACTTCTTGAGGTAGAGCCCATTTATAAGCTCCGCCAAAGCATTCCCTTCAAAATCAACCAGATGATAAGCGCCCTTTTTTAATACCTCTTTTATGATGAAGGGTTTGAACCACAGGGGTTTGAATTTTCTTTCCCCCAGGGGGTCCTTATCTTGGTCATAGACTAGGAAAAGGTCGCCTTCAGAGAAAATATAAGGACGAACGGACCTATCGTACTGACACTTGATCTTATGTTTGTGAGCGTCATTGGTCAGGGCCGCATCACAACATTGTTCATTGAGCTGCTCAAGGTGTACTAACCATTATTCAAGTGGAGAAGTGTCTGACAATAATTGTGCTGCTAATTTTAGAGATGGGATCTGACATTCGATGGACAAGACTACCTCCAACCCGTAAACGAGTTGAAAATGTGAGAAACTGGTTGCAGTCTTAACAGATGTTTGGTAAGCCCATAATGCCTAGTATAACATCAAATGCCATTTTGACTTGGCTGAGTTGATAGTTCGCTATATAATAGTCTTAAGAGTTTTGTTTACAGCTTCCACGTACCCATTGGCTTGGGGGTGGTAGGGTGATGAATTCTCTTGTCGTAACCCAAGATTTGATGCTAACTCAATCATCATTTGGTTCTGAAAGTGACTGCCATGGTCAATGAAAACCTCTCTTGGGACACCAAACCTTACTATAATATGGTTGAATAAAAAGAGAGTTGCAGTCTCTCCATCATATTTAAACGTTGGCATAGCTTCGACCCACTTAGTGAAGTAGTCAACAGCTACGATGATATAGCGGTGCCCCCTTGCTGACGGGGGGTTGCAAGTAGTGTAATCAATCCTCCATTTGGTGAAGGGACCAACTGTGATGACAGGAAACATAGGAGCGGGATGTGCCCTCATCTTCCAAGAGAAGACTTGGCATGGATGGCACTTATTGACTGATTCTATACAATCTTTGATAAGTGTCAGCCAGAAGTAACTTGCTCATAGAATCTTTTGGGTTATTGCCAACCCAAACAAATGACCACCACAAGCTCTGGTATGGAAATCGTTGAGCATGATGATTGCCTCCTCATGTGTGAGACATCGACGTAAGATGCAATCTACACCTCTCCGATACAACGTATCATTGAGTATGAGATAATTCTTAGCCTAATGGCGTATACGTTGATGCTCATCACGAGAAGCAGAAGAGGGGCACTTTAAAGTCTGGAGATAGATAAGTATATATCCGTACCATGGATCTGAAGATGTGATCAAAAACATATCTCCCCGAATAGGCGATTCTTCAGGCACAACGTCACCTGACTCAACCGGAAGTTTCGAAATAAGCTCTGCGAAGACCAATGTCTTTTTTAGACTTTGCTGAAACGAAGTCTAAGTCAAATTATTGGAGGATGACTATCCATCTACTGATTTTTCCGCCTATAACTCGTCGTGTCAACATGTACTGGAATGGATTCACGACAGCAATGATGGTGGTCTTGCAAAATAGAAAATAATGACGGAATCGTTGAACAGCATGAACTGCTGCCAACGCAAGTTTTTCGATATGAGAATAATTGAGTTCTAGTCCTACGAGGCCTCAGCTCAGGCAATAGATCATGTATTCTAAGAACAAATCATCTTCCTAAACTAAAACCATGCCAATGGTTGACTCTGTGGCAGCCAGATATAATAAGAAATCTTTATTATAGTTAAGTGGTCGTAGCAGAGGTGCAATTGTGAGGGTGTGTTTTAATGCGTCGAAAGAGCATTGAGTGGCTTCGTCCCAAAAAAGGGGAACATATTTCTTCATTAAACGCATAAATCCCTTAGTGATTTCGGCATAGTTGGTGATAAAGCATCGTAAAAAGTTTGCCTTGCCTTGTAGACTCTGAAGTTGAAGGATTGTCCATGGTGGGGAGCAACTGGATTATTGCCTCCACCTTGAGAGGATCGACCATGATGCTTGTTGTTGATACGATGAAACCTAACAAATGTCCCAACGTTATGCAGAAGTTGCACTTGTTTGGATTCAAGTGAATCCTAAAGTAGTGACAGCGTTCAAAGATTAATCTAAGGTGTGTGGGATGATTTTTTCTCTTGCGAGATCAGGATGCTAAATCATCTAGGTAGGCCTCGACTATATGCTTGAGGTCATGAAAAGAAAAAGACATGGCCCGCTGGAATGTGGCTCCAACATTTTTAAGGCCAAAAGGCATCTTACGATATGCGAATGTACCCCATGGACAAATGAATGTCGTTTTGTGTTGGTCTTTTGATTTGATTTGGATTTGATTGTATCTCGAAAAACCATCCATGAAAGAAAAGGCTTCACAACCAGCACATTCATCAATGATCTGGTCAATGAATGGTGTTGGAAAATTATCTTTGGGACATGCCCTGTTCAAATCACGGAA
Organism: Picea engelmannii; assembly: GCA_009831015.1. NCBI lineage: Eukaryota > Viridiplantae > Streptophyta > Pinopsida > Pinales > Pinaceae > Picea > Picea engelmannii. The sequence continues at coordinate 174,369 of ML811897.1, read as the reverse complement.
ATCGATACATACACGAATTGTGCCTTGTTTTTTATTGACTGGCACAGGATTTGACACCCATTGAGTCAAATGGATAGGATAGATAAAACCCGCCTTTAGAAATTTCTCAACCTCAATCTTGTTGGCTGCTGCTTTCTTGGGATTAACTGGACGAAGCTTCTATCGAACAAGCTTGGCATCAGGATACGTTGTGATTTCATGTTCAACTATTTTTCGATCGATACCTGGCATTTCCTCATAAGACCAGGAAAAAATGTCATGGAATTCTTTGAAAAGATTTGTGTAGATTTGAATATCTTCGGGGGAGAAATCCGCTCCGACGAAGACGTTATCCACATTGTTGGGGTTTCAGGAGATGTTGATTGGTATAGTTTTAGTGATAGTTTCCATATTTCCCTCAGTGTAAATTTCATGTGTAGCTAAGAGATTAATAGGACACGGTTGATCTCCCGTCATGGTCATGGTAAATTCTCCTTCTTCGATTCAACTTAACTCTGGGAGAAAATATGATCTGTGATGAAGATCTTCCCAAGGTTTGGCCAAACTAGTCATTACTTCGATTACTGCTTCATCAGAAGGCAAGACTAAGTCTAACGAATCAACGTTAGCAAGAGAACCTTGAGCCCAAATAGGCTCTAGAAGAAAATCTAACTCTTGTGCAGGAGTCAGATCGATGTTAGCTGAAGCTTGCTGGACTAAACAGTATGCTACCTCAGTGGTAGACAAGGGCATGGACATGCCTGGGTGCCCTGTCTCATCCATCGTGGCCGATGGGGAAGGAAGAATCCATGGATCCTCAAACTAAGTCGTGCGGAATGATGAAACTTGAAAAATCGTAACCTTCTAGTGATTAGATATAAATTTGATATCGCCCTGAGGAGGTGGGTAATCGAAGGTACCCATCAAGGATGGGCACAAACCAACTCCTACGTTGATGACACCTGGTTGAGGATTATCAATCATTGGGACCATGGATTCCCCCAAAGTTGGGTCAGGTCTAGAGAAAGACAATTGATCAATGGTCACTATCTGGCCCTCGTGTGGAAACAAAAAGACCCGGAAAACCGTAGCAACCATAGCTTGCATAGCATAAATCCAACTCCGTCCTAACAAGAGGTTATAGTCGAGGGGAGCATCGACTACCTCTACTTCGACACACATCCTAACTACATGCGGAAAGAAGGAATGATGCCATGTGGTCGGAACGAACGACCGTCGAAAGCAGTGAGGAGAGTAGGTGATGGAGACAAAACGGGCTGGCCAATAGCCTTCCAACATGCCAATGACATAACGCATGTCGAGGCGCCCTCATCGACCATTATGCGGAAGATATTCCGTGTAAAAATTTTCATCGGGTAAGCCACTACTATCTGAAACGCTACGTGGTAAGGCAGACGAGGTTTTAAGTCAGTTGTATCTAACATGATGGTACCCGGATTACAAGTCTCAGTAGACCCCAAAGCAGTTAACAAGGCTTTTCTCTGAGCAGGGTAGCTTTGGAGGACCTCCAAAGAAGACATTGCACAAGGGGTTTGTGATAAATCTTCCACCACAGAGTAGTTCTGGGCAGCCCTTGCATTTGGGTTATGAGAAGCTTTTTTAAATGCACCTTTTGGAATGTGTGTCATTGTTTCTCCTAACATCTTCTCAATCTGGAGAGGAAGAGACGAGAGATCAGCTTCTTTACCCTTCTCAGAAGTGTTTGGTTTACAATAATTGTGCGCTCTAGTCAATATGAAAGCATCACCCCTAACCATATATATGTTCGCAGACGAGGGGTTGTTCAGAGGCAGGCAGTTTTCTTGGATGCCCCCTTTTGTACTTGCAGAGGCTTGAGTTAAATTTTGCCCATGTTGAAAGGGATTAGTAAACACTGCCTGTTGTTGTTGTGTGACAAACTTTTGGGCCTCTGCAAGTCAAGGACATAGATGGGTTCGGTGGTCTTCTGCACACAAGTTGCATGGACACCTCACCTTCCATTTTTTAGTGTTGTCCCCTCCAACATTATTGTCACATACCCACTACCTAAATCGGATTTTTCTGGTCTTCTGCCGAATCAAAAGCCCTAAAAATCCATGGGGGCCTAGTGCAAGCTAGCTCTTTTCTCTCTCTCTCTGTTCCCATGTGATCGTGGGTCATGATCATGGTTCAATTAAACACAGTACCTATTTGTATTTCACGCCTTGGTGCTACAGTAATGTCAAATTGTTTGACTCTGCAACTGTCGAACCCCGACAGGGCTAGCGATCGTCCAATAGGGACGAATCCCTACAGGGTTAGAAAATGGCCAATCAGAACAAATTCCAATAGGGCTAGAGAACAACCAATGAGAATGGGCCTCGTCGCCCGGTTAAGTGGAGTACAAGTGGTGGAGGGGGAAGTTCAACACGGTAGCCGACAGGACAAGAGGGGCCCCACTTCACACGTCACACTATTCCAGACCCCCCCCCATTAAAGGCAGAATAGCAAGGGGGCTCCGAAACCCACCTGATCGTCATTGATCATGATGAGTTAATCTTGACCATTAGAGAGTTGCGCGTCCAATTCCAGACCCCCCCCCCCCATTAAAGGTAGAATGGAAAGGGGGCTCCGGAATGCATCCTCAGCCGTAGATCTAGGTGGGTGGACTCTGGCCATTCATATCTGTTCACTACTTACTCTACTGTGCGCTCGCGCCCCGACGTAAAACTGGCATCTCTTCCTTACATCAAACGGTCACTACAAAACCTGAGATTTCCCCAAGGAATCTTGTCCGTCCATCGGGACTTAACCACATGCTAGTGTCCCGACATTATGGATCAAGATTTTTCAAGGCAATACCACAAGTTTTTGTCAACGGAACTCCTGAATCCCCGATCCCCGATTTTCCCGAAACAGGTAATCTCTCAACACGTCACTTCCTTAAATCAGACGGTCAACAACTGCTCCAGGGTTTCCACCCAGGAAAATCCCGATCCCTTGTCGCCAGGACTCCCAATCTCGCGATTCCCGATTTCACGAAATGGGAGATCTCACGACATGTGGCCTTCGTCAATCGGATGGCTCAGATCCATCTCAACGTTTTGACCATAGAAAATCCTGAACTCTTGTCAACAGGAATCCCGATTTCCCGAAATGGGTGATCTCTTGATGCATGGCCTTTGTCAATCGAACGGCCTAGATCTATTCTGGGGTTTTCACCATAGAAAATCATGAACTCTTGTCAACAGGAATCCCAATTCTGCGATTCTCGATTTCCCAAAATGGGTGATCTCTTGACGCATGGCCTTCGTCAATCGAATGGCCTAGATCTATTCCGGGGTTTTTCGCCCCTATACACTGGAGTCTTAACCCTCAAGTAACTTCTGACAGATCCAACGGCTGTCAGGTTTTTCAGCCGAGATCTGCCGGCTCATAATGGTTCCTACCCATGCATTCTTCCACGACTCCCTGGGCGTGGAAAAGATCCATGGTCCAGATACTCTCATGAACCTTGGGGATCTACGGTCCTAAACTCTTCACTACCCACGAAGACACAGGAAAACCAATTGGTAAGGCATTTAACACCCTACTTTCTCCTACTAATATAACAGTCATGGGTGACCGCAGATTCCTCGATGAAATCTCATACGTCGATTAATACCTATAAGGTTAAGGTACTTAACTTTCCAGTTCCTTCCTCCGATCTGATGGTCATGAGTGACCACAGATCTCCCGACGGGATCTCATCCGTCGATTCGTTACTTGATCCTTATGCCATCATCTCGGTTTTCAAGAGGATCGTTCCTGCTTATGCAGGGTTACTAAGGCCTTACGCCTTCACAACCGCCTTCCTGGTTCTTGATGGGCTTTTCAAGGAAGGTATTTCTATGGGAAGAATTACTCAGGGTACTACCTAAAGTATATAAGGATGTCATCCTCCTGAGAGCCAGGCGTGAAGTCTGAGTTGGATCAGTACGCACACAAATAACGAATTCATGAGGACATAAACCATACGTAGTCTTTCCATATAAATATACAACTACTAGTACTGATCAAAACACCATACATTCATTCTTATAATGAAATCATTCACAGTTTCATAGCTTATGAGCATAATTATTAGAATAAGAACATATATATATTTCAATATGCCAGATGAAAAACACTTATCAGAGATAACACCAGGGGTCAAGCAACTGCTGAGAGGGGTGCTCATTTCCACCCAACCGTAGGCTTAGCGACTCCCAGCAGATTTACCACTAGCCACCCCCGAGCTGAGACCACGATGCCGTGAGACTACGTCTCTATTTGCCAGTGACCAGGAGCGAAGGTTGCAATCCTTCCTCTCTGTTATCACTCACTCTGCATATTGCCAGAGTTCTCCCCTCGCGTCTGATCCCTTCCAATCGCTTCTACCACATGCCTTATCCTCTTGCGAGGTTGCGTGTGGTGCGATTACCCTCGCACTGGCCAGTCATGATGGCTCTATGGATGGGCGGTTCACCTCCCCATCCCTCATTAATTTCTAAGGATCCAACAACCTACCAGTCTGTGAGGCATTTAATTCGGGGCTAGTGAGCCACTTTTAGTTCTCTGGGCCAGTGGAGTCCAAATACAGTATTAATTCTCGGTGTATGTTAACGCCACCTTTCCAGGTGCCTTCCACCGCCATCGTGGTCTCTTTTATGCACGTCCCCTCTCAGTAGTCCTGCAATAAAATTCATAATGTTATTCACATTTATTGACCTTTTACTCAAGTTCCATTTACATCACATATTCACATTTATGAGTTTGCCATAGTTCTTGGCCAGTCCAGTTATTTTTACAAGCTGGGGGAAACAGGGTGTTACAAATCCCCCCCCCCCCC
>ML811897.1:138673-150849 GCA_009831015.1 Picea engelmannii | reverse complement strand
CATTGATCTTCAAGCTGCCACACTTGGTGAGAAGCACCCTGCTATGGTGTGGTTGATTTTAACCAACCTCTTCACCATATGGCTTATTCCTCCTCATTCACTCTTACAGTGGGACTATGCTTCCTGCTATAGGCTAGTCACGATTCCAAATCATCACACATGAAACTAAATGTTTCTCTTGAATGTGCCCATGCATTCTTCCTTCATTAGTAACCAAGATGCCCACACTCATGGTCACCCAAATTTTCTTTTCTTTGACATCCATACAATGTAAGTAGAATTTTCGGAAGGTCCTCCTTCCTCTCTGGAAGGTTCATTGTCTTCCTTTCATGCTGACATGCACTTAATCGAAGCAATTCCATGCAATGTGTTGGCTATGAGAACCTTTATTCCCATAGAACCAGTCCTTGTGACCACAATCTAATGCAGAGTGTTAAAATCTATCTTCCTTGACTGGCCCGGAGGAACTTCATTTTCTCTCCATGTGACCGAGAGCTGTGACCTCAACTCTATTATTTTCAGGTGCTAGCCTTTTAGTTCTTGTGTCTGGGTGCTATGATCCTGGCTAAACCCCTTGTCTACAATTTGACTGTGAAGATCTGCCTCCCCCCAGATCCAATGGCTACAAGGGATTGTGGAACCTCAACTAGCTCACAATTCAATTCTCCTTCCGATCTCTGCAATGGATACGGGTCGTCTGATCTACGATCGGATCCCAAACTCAAAAAAACACAATATTGAATTTAAAATACGGGTATAGGTCTCGACGTTAACTTGTGTGCATATGCAATCTCCGCAATTATCATTAGTCGTCAATATTATCCCTCAATCTATTTTAACCACACAATTTCCAGATAATAATAATTCCAACACAGAAGTGTTTGGCCGAGATTTTAGGTTGATACAGAGCTTCGATGTGCTAAACTCAACCACAGAACCCAATCATAGTACGATTTTTACGCGACACTAACGCATGGGTTCCTTGCAGGTTCACCCACCGATCGTTCACAGATCGATGGTTCACAGTGATTGCAGAATCTCAATATGCTCACTTTTTATCGGAGAGTTCAATCTCTATGATCTAAAAAGTGCTTGCCCATCTATTTTAATTTTGGTCATTGATTCTCTGCCCTGACAAGATCAACAACGTTGGTTGATTGTGGGTCGTGAACTAGCACGCTCGTTAATTTCACCTTCGCGTTCTGCAATGATCCCCGACCATCGATCAAATCGAATGACTGGTGTTTGATCGGTTGACTCCAGTGGATATTGAAATTGATCTGACGATTGAGATCGGTTTCTTTCTGATGAACAAATCGTTTTCATTTCCTCTGTCAGGTTCTTGATTAACCTGATTCGATCAAGGTTTTCTTCCATGATCCTCACGATCTCGATTTGTAGTTGATCAAAGGGATTTCTACAATCTCTTAGTAAAGGTTTTTTACCTCTTTGAGTCAAAAGAGATCATTTGGTTCAGATGCTCCCAATCTTTTCATACCTTGTGCTACCTACGCATGAACATTTTTATACATGTTCTTGGCTACTAACACCCTCTCTAATATTATCCCGTTAGTGGTGCTCCATGGGGATTTTAAAGTCCTGTCAACAATCTTTCAACTGTATCCTTCCAATGGTCATCCTTTGCTTGAGGTTTCCCATCATTGGAAACTATCTTCCTCAACAGTTCCAATTCCTTTCTATACACAACATGCATAATTATAATCACAACTAAATTAGTTGTAATATCATATAAGATGCATGTATCATAATATTTAAATCCATAAAACATCTTCAAAATGTCCTAGCATATATTTTTTCACTTCATCACATTATCCTCAACAATTTTCATGAATGTAATATAGACAATTCTCAATTGTTTCTGTAGTAATACAATCATCATCACTATGGTGTCAAAACATTTACTTTTATTAGTAAATCAACTTTCTCATTCCAGAGAACACATAACACACAACAAGAAAGGAGTTATGGGCTCTCCCCGTCTTTCCAACTCCTTCCACATAGCCTGGGGTTCTCAACCCAACTAATTTATTTCTAAAGCCTTACTTCCTTTTATTAACCTAGCTTCAACCAAGCCTATTTAATTCAAACGTGTTCATTTATTAGTCTTCTATTCATTACATGATGTTTTTCAAAATGTAATCCAGGATTCTTATATAAACAGGCTTTGTAGCCCATTGCCCAACCTCCAACAATTATTAGGGATGTGACTTTGTTCTCCTGACAGAGTCCTTACAAAGTTTCTTCACAGGGTACTCCTTCATCATGCAACTTCCTCATTGCATATCCATCACTATCTGTGATGGCCTCAACCTTGAATTATCTTGATCTTGTCACTAAGCACTCTTTAAGGAATATAGACATGCATTTCTAACATGCATCCAGATTATGTATGCACACATATGCCCGTTTTGTTAACTTACATCCATGCATAATCATAAGCATGTGTGTAGCTGCCATAGGTATATTTCACATCCCACCTACATCTCTATTTTTAAAATCAATCAACTCATGATTGTTCACAATCATTCTCATGTGACCTTTAAGGTAGGATCAATTGCCTCTTATTATGACAACAGAGCATCCTTGCGCATCTACTCTTTCTTCTATTTACACTATTCTTTCTTTAGGGAATGGAGCACATTCCCCCTAATCTATCATTCAAAACATAACTTTCATGACTCTTCAAAATGGAGTCAACCATGCATCCATGGTATTCACTTAATCTTGGCAAGTGCAATTCTTACCTTACATATCACTCATTTAGGAAGTCACCTCGCGCCTTTTGTGTACCTATACTCTTACATCATACATGTGCATCACTTTCACATTTAATATCATTCACACCTAACTAGTATTACTATCAGGCTTCATATCAAGAAGTTTCATAATGCATTAAATCCATGCACTCAAGAATAAACACACACAGTCCAAACTTTCATCATGCAAGCTCATTGCTTGCACCTCTTTCCATGTCATACATGCACATGGAAATATCATACTTCCAGATCCTCCTCCAAGGATATTCTTGTCATCCTTATGGCAAGTCTCATAGGGACACTCAACACTGAGCTTCCCTCTCAGTTGAGAGCTTGCATTCATTCACAAGATATCCACCTGGCAGTTTAGCATACATAGTCATAACTATGTTTCCCTTTTTATGTGATAAGAACTAGCAAGAAAAACACTCTTGCCTTAATTTCCATAGAACATTACCCAACTTATAAATACAATATGGGAAATTAGAACCTTGCTTAAGGTAACAGGACAACCTATTTGGATTCCAACTGGTCTTAATCAACAGATCTCTTAATCAAGGAGATCCTTTTCTAGATTCCCTTCACTAGGGTCCAACTATACCTGTATGGATACCATCCACCACTGGATGTCAGTATGACCCATTGGGCTTCTAGAAGTGCCCCCAATAGTTCATTTACCACATTCAGGACCAACATTTAATCAACCATTCTACCTTAATTTTAATAATAAAGTCTAATACTATTTGGACTACTTACTAAGTATCCTAGTTCAAAAGTCCAGAGTATCTTTAGGTCAAAATCAGTCTTGACCATTACACCTAGGATTCTTCCTTTTGTTCAGAAACAGTCAGGAACTGACACCACTCTCCTCCCACAAGAATTCTGATGTGATTTCTCACTCAATCACTCTATATTTCTACAACTTTGTTTATCAGCTTGATTAGAAAAACCCTGTCCGACAATTCTTGTACCCAGAAATAGAATTTGTTTCTCAATTCCCTTTGAAACCCAAGAGTTGTGCATGCTCTCCCCTTTCAAAGAATGGTCACCAAACTCATTCCTCTGATCGTGAGGGATTATACACATATACAAGGTTTAACCCTTCATTAAAGAAGTAATTATTACTACTACAGATCCTTTCCATCCGTTCACATCCAAGTCTTGCTATTAGTGCTCATCAGCGTAATCTCGCTCCTGTAGGATCGGATATCATTCCCCAAAGAAATGATAGGCTTCCTTTTCCACAAACTAGCATGATTCAATCTCGTTGGGTAAAATCCCAATTGTATTTTAATCTGCATCCTTCCACTTAAGGAATTTATGCAAAAAAAATCCATTTGGAAATAATATTCTCAACATGCTCATCCTAGCCTTGGTAACCCAATATTATGTCTGTACAACATCACATACGATTGCAGAGTGAAGTCAGCTTCTTTATTTGGAAACATTAGCAACATATCGTGCAAATTTCCAAAAACTCTATCAACAGTGAAAGACCTCATTCCTCTCTTTGGTAAAGGTTTGACTATACCTCTTAGGAATGTGGTAAGATAGGGTGTTACCCCTTAAATTCCTCCAAAATTATTTTCATATGACTCGTACATGAGCCCAAGAAGGCCAAGTGTTGTTTTTGTTCTCTGATACCAATTTGTAACACACCCAACCCCTTAGTTAGCAATTTAAGGAATAGGGCATCAAAATTTCAGTCTCCTCAAGTAATTGAATCCTCCATCCAGGGTCTCTATCACGTTCTTCTCATCCAAATATTTCCAACCATGGTCTCCATACTCAAAACCAAGCTCCAAACTGGAATATATACCCTTCCCAAGTTCCTTGGGTGTTCATTGGTCGGGGCCATGTGGCTTCCACATAGATCCAACTCAAAACAATTCATCTCAATTTCTTCGATACCCCCGAGCTTACAACACTCCTAAACCTATGGAGGATATCCATTCTCCAACCAATCCATCGACAGGGCTTGTTCCTCGGCTAACACATCGACTAACGGGGAAATTTAGCGCTCAAGACCTTGGCCTCCAAATTTAAAATTAGGGCCTAGCCCCTTTTTCTTCGGGGACCATCGCATGCGACTACGGGCTATGATCGGATGCCAAGACCAGAGGCGCCTATTCCAGTGCTCCAGAACTTCGAGCTCCTTGCATTTTAAATCCATCACACACCAATTCCTTCGAACTCTGAAGTGGTGAAGTTTTGAACTGACATGAAGGGATCAACGGTCCCTACTCTCTTTCAAGATCAATGACCCACGTTGCCTTTGGCCTTTGGTGAAATATGAAACACCTCTTAACAAGACCTTTGGAGTGATGAACCTCCATATTGAGCAATATTATGCCACGCGTCCACAGAACATCAACGGTTCTGATTTACTTCATGACTTCATTATTCAGGGGTTTTGGCATTACTAAGCCTCTATTCTCCTGAAGCGGTCAACGTTGAATTGACTACCTCATAGATCTGATGGTTGAGATGGCTCTCAAGCATCCTCAGATCTATTACCTAGATTAACTTAGGGACTTCGAGACTTCGGGGAATTTACCTCCCTCACAACGAGCTCGATCATTTCGCTGAAATTGCGAAGTCTGAAAGACTCAAGGGGTTAACTCTCATTCTCTTTCCCATATCCAATGGTCACGACAGACCTTGGCTCTTCCCGACTGGATCTCATCCATTCGCCTTCCAGACAAAGGAAAACCTTCCCTTTCGATACTTCAATCTCGCTATTCTTCCTGAGCTTCTTTAGCTCTGAAAGACTTAAGAGCTGTGCGCCCCTTTCTCCTGGACTCAACACTTAGAAGGGTCTTCTCCGTACCCCTTGCACCCCTTCATTGAGTCTAGAAATTAAGATGTTCTCAGCCTTTTCCTACCCTGCAGAGACCCAGTGCATGCCTGCACTACCTCTCCTGAGCTTAACATGCTTCTTCCTTCCTTAAACTCACAATCAAATGGAAATAAAGGGAAACAACATAACCATTAAGAAAACATGCACCTTCCTGAAAACATTCATAATATATCCAATTTTATTACACAGTTACAACTCAATTACACAGGGTATAACAATACTTATCTATTATAGGTTGCATCCAACTAACTGACTATGGGTGTGTGCCTTTCCACCCAACCATAGGCTCAGAGGCATTCATCTTAGCACTCTGGCCACCCCCGTGCCAAGCCATGATATTACTAGGGAGCTATGCCATATGACCGAGAGACTCTCTCTATCACAACAACTCTGCGAGGTTTATCAAATGCTTCCTCAGTACCAAGCTCCCGCTTAGGTCCTTCAGGTCGTGTTCTCTTCACTTCCTTGGGTTCACGCATCACCTTTTGAGATTGCGCTCTCTTCCCTTATCTCCTCTTTGCCCCTCTGTGTGTATCTTACCTTACTTCTTTAGGAAGGTTCCTGACCTATCCTGTTCCTTCTGTCAGAAGGAAGCTCAAGTCTGTAGGTCTTTGTGGTACTTTGGGCTAACAACCCATGTTTCATTCATGGGGGTGGTTGATTATTCAACCACTAGTCCTTTCCTTCATTAACTGATTCTTTCCTCTAGAGATATCATGGCTCGTACTTCAAGGCTTCACCCCCCCAACAGTCAGTTATGGAAAATTTAACAATAATACATTTACATCGTCCTCATGTGTTAGCATGGTAATCCTATTTTATGATTAATTACAAGTTGGGGGAAACAAGGGTGTTACACTGCACCTAGGATGAGAGTCTTCCCTATGTTCAACACAACTACAATAGAGACATACATAGCTTAATCCACCCATTTCATTGAGCGGATCCAGCAGATCTGCCAATAGGTTCAATATATTTTATAGAATTGCAATGCCAAGTACAAGTAGCGCCATGATCGACACCGGGTGCCCCACTAGTTTCAAGTGGGAGACAAAGTTTGGTTGCACTTGTAGAAAGAACGTCTTACAAGACCTCATCAGAATATTCACCCACTCCATTATGGACCTTACACCATCACCAAGTTTGTGGGTGACAATTCTTTTGAGCTCAACCTTCCCCCCTTCCTTGGATTTCACCCAGTGTTCAATGTGGACCTCCTTCGACCTTATTTTCCACCATTATTGGACACCTCAGAGATAGAAAAATAGTTGACACCAATAGAGCTCAACCCTGAATGCATGGAATAAGAATCCACTAAAAAATTGTGGACACACAGGTCAAGGGAACTCACCATTATAGGATCCAACTTTATTAGGTTGTCAAAGCAAGGAAGCTCTTGCACCAAGGCAAGTGGCTCACCTGAGGCCAAATTCAGCAGAAATTTTCCCATCTGATGGGGGAACTCAACACAATGGAGACCATTACTTCCCAAGGGGGGAGGATTGATACAGGAGGATATCGGTGGCCACCTACCTTTTCCAACTAGCTCAAAACAATTTTTTGGCAACTTACTATTTTTAGCAATTTTTCGAGTCTCAAACTTCTGGGGCCATTTTGAGGGCCTAAACAACGTTTTTTCATGATCGAGAACCTCAATAACATATAAAGGATTTTATTGATCCCCCTAAATGAATCTCCTCTTCAGTACCTTTCCAATGGGCTATTGTGCGCCCTAAAAAGAGATCATATGCAAAAGTTACGACTCTGGGAAGTTGATGTACAAACTTACCCCAAAGGGGCCCACATGACTTTTGGCGCTTCATCTGCAAGGGTTAGGTTTTTGGATGTCTAGGGTTTTTTCATTCATGTTTATTATAAAAATGACTTCAGAGCCTGATTGTACTCATCTTCTTATGAATGAGCGTAGCCGTCACATTTCTTCTCAGAGAAAAGCTACCACCATTCTAGCAAGCTTTTTTTCAGTTTGCATTTTACAGTTTTTAGGATATTTCTTATTTAATGGAAGTCAAGTTTTATTGTGATCCAGATTTTATTAGCAGAACGAAATGACTACAGATTATTAAGAGGTTATTAACACAAAATAACATAGATACAGTAAAACTAGTTTTCTATTCAATAATGAAATAAGATGAAATTGTAAAATGTTGCGGAAACAAGCTTGCTGGAATGGTGGCGGTGTATCTCTAAGAAGAGATGTGACAGTTTCACTCATTCGAAAGAAGATGATTACAATGAGGCTTTAAAGGATTTTTTACAATAAGCAGGAATGCCAAAAACCCTAGACATCCAAAAACCTAACCCTAGGAGATGAAGCGTCAAAAGTCATGTGGGCCCCATTTGGGTAAGTTAGTACATCAACTTCTCGAGGTCGTAACTTTTGCATACGATCTCTGTTTTAGGCGTATGATAGCATGTTGGAAAGGTATCATCGAGGAGATTCATTTTAGGCACAATATTGAAAGAACTTCCATATTGCAAACCTGTTTTCCCAAAAAACATCATTTAGGGCCTCAAAACACCTCCAAAAGTGAAAAACTACTAAAAATAGTAAATTACCAAAATTGCCAGAAAACTGTTTTGAGCCAGTTGGAAAAGGTGGGTGGCCACCGATATCCACCTGGATCATATTGTATCTCTATTATTGTTTATTCTATCTCTGTGTTAACATTATAAATATGTAGTTTCATTTCATTCTGCTCATCAATCCAGATCAATACCCTCGTGGATGTATTTTTCCCCTAAGTTTGAGTTAGAGTTGGGGGGCACTACTACATACATCTTTAATGATCAAGCCTTTTCCTAAGATTTGGTGAGGTATTTATCATGATTATAGTCCTTTGGTGGTGCTCCCTAGGTTCAATCCTAGGTGGAGCTTTTATTTTATCATTTTTTTGTTATCATGGTGGGCTTTGCTAAGGGAATACATCTTATTTTCATGGTATAACACTTATTGGAGCGTGCCCCACTATTGGCACACATGTTCACATTGATTTAATGTTGATGACTACTAGGAGGTTGGACTATGGTTTTATTAAAGAATTAACCTACACAACGTGTTGAGGTTGATTTAACCATTCAATGGTTAATTTAATCCACTTTATTACATTAAAGGTTAATAGCTTGAGCATCCTACTTCACTTGGCATCGATTCACATTTGGAGGGGTTTAATTGGAGGAGATTTAGGGTTTTGATGGAGTGCTCCTCTCTTGGGCACAATTATGAAGATATACATGCATGGGAGGTTCTCTAGGGAAAACTTTCTCTTGTGCACATGGTTTGGGGAAATCAATTGATGGTATTGGAAAACAATACGTGGTTTTGGCATAAGCATTCATGACGTTTAACAACTTTTGACACTTCTTTCTAGGGTGCACTTAACATAGAGATGTTTTATTATTTATTGAGTGCTTGACGTAGTTACATGGCACAAATTTCTAGGGAACTTCTCTCTTAGGTTCTCTCTCATCATTATTACATGGATATTTTAACTACACTTGTCATATTTTTGACCTTTATCGAAGAGCATCTTCACCTCTTTAACTTGTCACATATATTATTTTATTTGAGATGATTATGGAGGATTTTATTGAGGAGCATGTGACATATTTGGAGGGTCACATGTGGCACATTGCATGCTTTTGCTTGGTCTTCTTTCTATTATTGTAAAATCATCTTGGACGATGTACTTGTGGAGATGGTCTACTTATTATTATTGGGGTCTACCACTTCCTTTCTTATGGAGCACTCCATCTAATTTTCTTATGGAGCACTCCATCTAATTGGCACTTTCCACATTCATCCATCGAGTTGGTTACCTTGGAATTCACACATATGGATTAGTTGCATGCATCTTGTGGACCACTTGAGCTTTTTGGATGGTTGTTATGGAGCATTCTCTATGAGGATTATTTTAGATTTTAATCTCTTGGAGTGTGCCCTTTGTGAGATTTTCTAGGTGGACCCTTCAGCATATCCTTCTAAGTTGAAGCTATTTTATTATGTTCTTGCATGCATCCATCTTAGAGGGTGCATTCTATGTGGACCTTTTGCATGTTGACTTGGTTATCATGCCTATTTTAGTTGTACAATGTATTTGGAGACTTTTGGATGTAATTCCCTTCCAATTTTTTGATGAGGACAAGTTCTATTTGAGAGGTTTTAAATCCACATAGGTTTTAAATCCACATAGCTTGATAGAGGAAGATGATGGATATAACTACTTTATTTTTTTAATATATGTTTGACTTATCTTTGAGTTAGTTAGAAATAATAGTGTTTTATTGTATATCACCTTGTGCCTCCACTCTATAGTGTTACGGGGAAAGACTCTTCAATATATCACCTTAGTTTTGTTTAGGGTTACTCTTCAATATATCACCTTAGTTTTGCTTAGGCTTACTCTTCAATATATCACCTTGTGCCTCCACTCTATAGCCTTACAAATCATATCCTAGGGGAAGACTCTCTTGACTCTCTTTACAAATCATATCCTAGGGGAAGACTCTCTTGACTCTCTTGACAGGGGAAGACTTTCTTGACCTTGACCTAGAAAATCAAGGAGAAGAGTTAACCAAAAGTGAGATAAAGACTAGCACAAGACTAGCCCCTTATGCTTGGGACTTTACATTATATAGGGGTACTGGGCTACTAAATTTTGGGACTTAACGTCGTATAGGGCTGCTAAATTTTGTTGTAGCATGGGTATTTGAATTTTAATACTCTCTTGACCTTGACCTCGAAAAGAAAGGAGAAGAGTTAACCAAAAGTGAGATAAAGACTAGCACAATACTAGCCCTTATGCTTGGGACTTTACATTATATAGGGGTACTAGGCTACTAAATTTTGGGACTTAACATCGTASATGGGTACTAAATTTTGTTGTAACACAGGTATTTGAATTTKAATACTCTCTTGACCTTGACTTAGAAGGAGAAGAGTTAACCAAAAGTGAGATAAAGACTAACACAARACTAGCCCCTTRTGCTTGGGACTTTACATTATAYAGGGGTAATGGGCTACTAAATTTTAGGACTTAACATCGTATAGGGGTACTAAATTTTGTTGTAACATGGGTATTTGAATTTTAATGGGAATGATAATGATTTTTCCTTTCCGTAATCATAATTAAACTTAACAACTAAAACTGAACTTCAACTTAAAACTCAATTGACAAAAATAAAGATAGATAAGGGTGTTATGCTGTAGTTGTAAATGTCATATCTCATATAAAGGACTCATATAAATATATTTGTCAGTTACCTATGTATCTATACCTTATCTATACTTAACATGGATTTCATTCCATATCCTTTTTACTCCCATCTCGTCCACTCATTTCATGTCGACATGGTTTGAACAATCTGCTAAAAAACCTTTGTTTTACTTTTTAAAAAATCAGGCAAACGTAGAGAGCGAAAAAACCTACCTTGGCGTTGGCTAAATTTTGGGTTTTTTTGTCGGTATCTTTTGGGTTTTTTTTTGTCGGAATCGCCAAAAAAAAGTTTAAACACTGAAAAATCCTTTGTTTTACTTGAAAAAATCAAACGTAGAGAGCGAAAAAACCTTTGTTTTACTTGAAAAAAATCAGGCAAACGTAGAGAGCACGTAAGTTTTTCGATCTGGTCTCCGTATCGATCTCTATCTGTGTGAAACCGCCTTCAAGGTTTCCGCGCGGTGTCACATAAGGAGAGGTATCAATCAATCTCAAGCGACCTGCCCACTCCTATTTATACAGAGATCTGCTCTCCATTGTTTTCAATTAATCTTATCGCAGCATTATCATATTATAGCATTGCATAGTTGCATTAAAGTTGAAGCTTCAAGCGGTCGGACGATCTATTTTATTTTAGTTCAAGATGGCAGAAAAGGCAGCTCAAGTAACATCTCTCTCTCTGTTTACCAGTGTTATTTGTACTCTCATTCTTTGGAGTATCTAATGTTGAAAAAACTTGTTATTATTGATGTTATTGTGGTGCTGATGGTATTGTATATTTTGTAATGCGAAGCGGGTGGTAGACACGACTCGGGACAACGCTTCTCAGGCGACCAAAGCGACCAAGGGAATGGGTCAGTCGGCCATAGACACCACCAAGGGAATGGGTCAGTCCAAGGGAGTGGGTCAGTCGGCCGTGGACGCGACCAAGGGAATTGGTCAGCCCAAGGGAATGGGTCAGTCGGCCCTGGACGCAACCAAGGGAGTGGGTCAGTCGGCCATGGGTTTGTCCCAACAGGTAAGGAAGAAACTAGCTCTCTCTTCCAACAGATTTTTATTAATTTTATTATAAAATTATGTACCGCTGATTAACTATCAAATTTGAAAGTTCATTTCGGTTTTGAATGTAATGAAACTGATGAAGTAATTTGGACCATGTAAAATGCCAATGCAGGCGGGGAATGCGGTGATGGGTGCTACGCAGAATGTCGTGGACGCTGTGAAAAGCCCCTTCGGGAAATAGAACAAGTGAGGAGGACTGTTGTGCCTTGCTTAGCCTATATGTGTAGTTTGGCTTGTGAAGGC
>ML811897.1:102537-113961 GCA_009831015.1 Picea engelmannii | reverse complement strand
AGTTAAAATAATATGTTGTGACACATGAACTCAAGCTCACTACGTAGATAAATTGGTAAACAATGATGAAAGGAGGAAATTATAATAAAAGAAAATTAATAACCAATTTCATAGTAGTTATATAGTAGTTTTGATTAGAAGTTGTATGGTTTTTATTAAAATATTTAAAAATGTTATAAATACAATTTGATATATTTTTTAAGAGGTTACAAATTCAAATTTAAAGGGGATAGGGTAGGGTATTTATACCTCCATAGACTTTAATATCAAATTCCTAAGTGTAGGGGGTCCCTTATCCCACAAACAAGTAGATCTCAAGGGGGTAGGGTATTTATACCTTAGTAGATTTGAGGGTAGGGTATATATATTTCCATAGACTTTAGTAATTAAATCACTTTGCAGATGGATCCCTTGTCCCACAAACAAGAGGTCCAATACACCAATTTAGCGTGTGACTTGTCATATTATTATTATTATTATGTGTTTTATGAAAAACTTGTAAAAAAATACCTAATCAATTAAACCTATATTTTAGGTCAAGCATCAAGTTTGTTGTCCTTAATATACCTTGTACATTAAATTGTTGTTATAGATTATTTTAGATAATGCCAAATAAATTTGAGCTAGTTTGCTATCCTTAAAATAACCTTATGTGACATTACAAATAGTATTGTAAAGTTTAGAAATTAGTTTAATAAAAATGATGTATGAATTAAATGACTAAAAATGTATGGGCATTATTTAAGATGGCCCAAAATATATGATATGGTTGTCAATTTTTTATTTATAACTAGTTAAATTTGTAGATAAGCTCAAGATAAATTTAATAATGAAACCATCACAAAGTAAGAATTAAATAATTAAAAATGAGTTGGCATTATCTAAGATGGACCCAAAATATTGGACATCTTTGCAAAATCAATAAAAATTAAATGATTAAAAATGAGTTAACATTAGTTAAGATGGACTCAAAATATGGATTATATTTGTAAATTTGGATTTTACAATGAATTCACTTCACATATAAATCTAACAATGAAATGATATCTATGAATGCATTTCATTATCTAAAAGTGTTTTGTAGGTGTGAACATTCCATAGAGTTATTTTGTGAATGGTATGTCTTTATATTATAAGGAAGCACTAAAGTGTTACTATGTGTGGAGATGTTCTCAACTTCACTATGTTAATTATTTATAAGTGATTAGTTCCAATTTTGTAGTTGTGATGATTTCATAGAAATTTAAATTTCCTTTGTGAGTAGTTTGTCTCTACAATGTAAGGAAGAACAAAAGTGTTCCTCTATATATGCGGATGTTAAGAACTTCACTAAGATCTTCTAAAAATATAATAATTACTTTTTGTGTTATTTCTTCCATAAATGATGCATTGTGTGAATCGACTTTTTGTCATAAAAAAAAAAATAGGAATGGTATAAATAGGTGATAGAGAAACACCATCAAAGTTAGTGCCACTAGTTGTAGCAGTTATGAATAAATTTGTGTTATGTAAAACAAATTCATTATTGATGCAATTGTATACTATTGATTATGTAAGAAAAAATTGATCTCTTCTGAAAAAAAACACTAAAAGAAATAGAGCATGTGTGAGATGTGGAATTGTGTACTCTTCTTTTCACATTCCATAGAAAAAGTCCCAAATGTCACCATATATTTGGGGAGTCTTAGGTAAATATTGTTTCCAAAACGTTTTGGGAGGAATTGAGATATAACTTTATTTGATAACATTTTGATTGTGAACAGAAGATGAAAGTATTAATATACCAAAGAATAACTTAATCAATATTAACTTTATTTTTGGAGTTTCATTTACAAGTTAAGCGTTATATGTGTTCATATGTTGTTAGTGGGTCAACCTTAGATCATTTACATGCAAGCTTCCATCCCGAATGATAAATTTATAACAAATTTAAAAAATGCTCATAGAAAAATCACAATTGGAATCACAAAGAATCTAAAATTTGAAATTGGAGTGTTAAATGAATATTTCATTCCTACCTTTCATAAGAAGATAAATATTTGAAGGAAGAAAATCCTTTACATCTTAGAATTTTTAAGAAGATTAAGATTATGGCAATGTCTCTTTGTTGGAGAATTACAAAATGAGTTCTATGAATTTTACTTTAGAAAGAGTTTGTTTTCATATTAGTTTTATATTATGTATCAAGTTGTTTAAACATGCTTGGTTTAAGGAAGGACGAGATCCAACAAAGTATTTGTATATGTAAAGGAATTCCTAAAACTTTTTTAGGTGGACAATTTTTTTCTTGGTATTAAGAAGATTTTGCATAAGATTAGAAGAAGGAATTCCTAAAACTTTTTTAGGTGGACAATTTTTTTCTTAGTATTAAGAAGATTTTGCATAAGATTAGAAGACTAGTATACCAATTTTTGTGTCTTATTAGCAGATTTTTCATTTACAAAGGTGTTATTTATGATTTTGGTTCACAAATGTGTCATTTATTTTTTATTTTGGTTCTTCTATTCATATAGTATCCCAATTTTTGTGTAAGGAGATTTTCCGTTTACAAAAGTGTCATTTATGATTTTGGTTGACAAAGGTGTCATTTATGATTTTTGGTTTTTGTTTTCATATTAATTATATTAGATGATAAGCTCTAGATAGTGAAATTCAAATGTAAAATTACAACTCAAAGATGTTGTATGTTCATATTGTTTACACTTCTAACAAAAATCCAGTGCAATGTGGCATGTAAATCCATAAATGTAATGATGACATATAAATCAATAAATGTAATGATCATTTGTTAGGAAGTGATGGGAATATTTTGTTACATAAGGTTGTTGCATTTACTATCATTGTTAATTCACTTTGAAAAAAAATGGAATTTCTTGAAGATTTTTCTATAATAAATGTGGAAAATTTAGTTCTTGATGCAATGGTGGGGTGGAAGAGGGGATTATCACTATATGTAGGAAAATTGGTGTTTTTGCGCCATGTATGCGTGGGAGAGGTGGAGTTTGCTAACAAATATTATGTTTCATGGATAAATTTGGAAAATTTACCAAATTGGTTCCATTTGGGTGGGAGAGGGGATTTTGGTGTCATAAACCAACAATGACAATAATGGAAATATTAATTACGAAGATTAGGAGGGGATTATTTTATGGTGTATTGCTAGTACTTTGTGGTACAATCAATTTCATGTTCTGAGGATGCCATTGTTAGTGTAATTTACTTAAATTGATTAATCTCAATCAATTCCATGTTTAGCAAAAACCATTGCTCTCAATAAGGGTTTTGAGAACCATAATTGAATAGTTAACAATATGTTGGAGTCATATTTTTTTGTGGGTAGTGCCCTCATAGAAATATGTTCAAAATGTGGGAAAATGGATATCACAGGTCATCACATGCTACAAAGAGGAACAATTAAAGGAAGAAATTAAATTTTTACATGATACAGATCAATGATGTCTTACTATCAACTTTGGAACCTACTATTTTTCCTGGTGGCTTGCAATAATGTTAATTCCATGGAAGAAGGAAAGAAAATCCATACATGGATGAATCTAAGTGGAGTGGATGGTGTTAGCACCATGATTTTCATAGTTAAGGTTAGAGGTTTGTCAACAATTTGCAAAGTCGTGACTATTAGCACCCATATTGTTTTTATTCATGGCATCATTTAACATCTCCAAGGGTCAGTTTCAAAAGGAAGGTTTTCAATTATTATTTCCATTTCCATTTGCAACTGTGCACTGCAAAATTTGCTATGCACTGCGCAAAGCGCTTCACCGCGCAAAGGATTATGTCACACAGTGGATTTTTGTTGTGCAGTGGATTTCTCTCACGCAGTGGATTTTCGTCACGCAGTGGATTTCTGTCGTGCAATGGATTTTCGTCGCACAATAGATTTTGTCACGCAGTGGATTTCATCGCGCAGTGGGTTGTCGTGCATGGGATGTTGTCATGCATAGGATTTTTTCATGCAGAGGATGTCATTGCGCAATGGATTTTCATGCGCATAGGCTACAGGTTGCACTGCAAAAATTATTGGTTTAGTGGTCAACTTCAAGATCAATTTCTGACCAACTGGAGAGTAATTTTGAAAATCCCCAAGAGGTTTTTGTTGAGGACAAACCGAGTAATAAACACCTCTCTCATATTTGCAAAATGTGTCATGGATTGGGATATTCGAAGGAATATTTGAGCCCTATTTTTCATCTTTCATGATTTCTTGTCCGATACATGTTTTTACGACACATATTCCAACCAGCTGGAGATGAATTTAAAGCAACCGAGAGAGGTTCATCTTTAATGCCTATTTTCCCAGTTTGTTGTGCATTCTGCTGCATTTTTTTTGTAGGTTATTGTTGCATAGAAGACTTGTTGTGCAGGGATGACAGAGTATCAAAAAATGCACATGATGACTCATCACAACCATATGGTCGAATTTTGATCATGATCAATGAATTTAAAGAATATTTCAGTTACGATTATGATTTGGCAAAGTCGGGTTTTTTTATTTTAGTGAATCTGTTGAAGTTATTGTTCTATTTCAAAGAAAACGGAGAATGAATCCATGATTCTAGGAGGGAGTAGTTCGACCCTAGCAACTCAGGGTTGTTGATATTGAGAGGGGGGTGAATCAGTATCAAGTACAATTTAAAACCTTTTTCAAGTTATACTTAAACCATTCATCTATATCCAATGAGAAATGAACAATAGTATAAGAGTTACACCAATACACCATAGTACACCATGCACAATATATGAGAAATAATCAATATTTATTGTTCAAGGGAAGTAATGACTTCCAAAGGTAGCTATGGCTTCCAAATGTAAAGGGAGGGATAAACCTCCAAGAGGAAGATACAATCCTCCAATATCAAGAGAGAGTTGAACTCTCCATCCTTGCCCCTTCCTTCCACCCAAGAATATATGAGAGATAATCAAACTTTACATTAAATCATCACCATCAACCAATCATCACATAGAACCTAATAATGCTTCCTGAGACTTCTTCAATTTTTGCAATTCTTCAATTCTTGGAGTACTCTGATCTGGTAGATAATATTACTCAATATATTCTCTGAAAATCATCCAATTTTCACTCCTTGAATCCTCCCCAAAAAGAGATTATAGAAAGAATGGTAGACTTTATTCAATTTTGGTCTATTTAGAAGACCCAACTTGTAAAGAATGCCTCATGCTCAATATTTAACATCTGATTCTGAAACTCGCACACAAGAAACTAAAGTCCGTACTATTTCCAATGGAAGTGGTCCCACTTCATTTGGATTTTGTATGAAGAAGTTATGACTGTTTTACCCCGAACACATGTTTATTGACTAGCTTCAGGACTGGTCACAAACCCTATCTTCCATAGAGTGTATCTCCATAATTATAGCGAATCAAGAGCTTAAATTTTTACCAGAGGTACCTTGATACGTTTTCTCAATACCATAGCGATTTCACCATCTTAATCATTCTAGAAAAAAATTTATAGAAAAAATGGTCAGATGACCGGAAAATAACATACCTTAGAACACATCACCAAAAAACTTCATCCTCCCTTGAAATCCAACCTTCTTTACTTCTTCTTTCCTCTGAAATTCGACTTGTATCAAATGAATGTATAATGATGTTTATTTATACCATTTATGTCACTTCCTTTTAACATTAGGGCCGACCTGACACTTTTTTATTTTGTAATTATTTTCTTTAATTATCTTCAAGGCCTACATGTACTTTCTTCTTCAATTCACTTTGTCATCTTCAAAAATTCATTTCTCCTCAACCATGAGGATCCACGTGACATGCCACATACCACCGGAAACAAAATGATGTATACTATCCATTCATGGGTGTTGTATATGCATGTGCATTGTCCTTCATGTCCAAATACCTTTATTAATCTTGCGGTCCAAAACCCATGACTAGGGTTGGCATCAATGACAACAACCAATCTTCCAACAATATCCCCCTTTGTCATTGATGGCAACACTCATTCTCCCCCTATCATCATGATCCCAATTTCTCTCCCCCTTTGACATAAATGGAAAAGGTTAGGGATACTCTCCCTGAGTTTAATGGAAAAATGTAACTCTCTTCTTTGGGGCTGCTCCCCCTGAACATGTGGCACTCAATAATACTTCATCCTTATTTTTGGTCTTTGGGACTTTTTCTTCCTTAGAATCCTTTTGTGTGGCTTTTGTCTTCTCTATCTTCTTCATGTCTAGGATGTATATGTTGTTCGGTCTTCTTGTTGCAGTTGCAACCAATCTTCCTGAGTTATTTTCTCCGATTTTGCATTTTCAGGAATCAAACGTAAGAGTGTATCCTTGGTCACACATTTTACTAACACTGAGTAGATTATGATTCAAGTCTTCAACCAATAGAACATTCTTTGCTTTCACTTTTTTTCTTCCAAGCTCTACTACACCTTCTCCAAGTATTTTGGTAGATGAGTCATCTCCAAATGCAACATTGTCACCCTTTCTCTTCAAGTTGATGAATTTGTCTTGATCCCCAGTCATGTATGAAGAACATCCATTGTCTATGTACCATTCATCTTCTTCTTTACATTCTTCAGCGGTCAATGCTATTCGACAATCTTCATTGTTTGGAATTTCTTTCCTTCTCCATACTGTGCTTGGCATAGGGACATCTTCATTCATATATTTTCAATCTCATGCTTTGTGACCAAGATAATTACATTTGTAGCATGCAATATTTTTGTCCATCAATGGGGAAAATGAATTATAACTTCTTTTAACAAATCCATGATTATTTCCATATCTTCTATTTACACCATTCATGTTTCTTGCGTATGTGTTCCTTTCATTGATTATGCAATTAATTGCCTTATGTCCAAAAATTTTGCAAGTATAACAACGACCAAGAAATAAATTTTGATACCTTGGAGTAAGTGGGCTTCTTTTTGATGTAGTCCATCTAGGTTCATGATCTATTCTTCTGTAGTTTCTTTCATACTGATTGAATCTTCTTTGATTCCTGAAGGTAGGAGGTCTTCTTGGATATTCATCTCTTTTGTAATCATTCATTCTTTCTGGTATCCTGGTCCACTTCTCATCAACTGTCTGTGTAGCTCTTTCTTCAACCTTCTTGTTGGTATTTGCATCTTCTTTGTATGAATTTTCATCCATGCATCCAAAATGTGTTAAGTCTTTTGGCACTTGAGAGTTTCATAAGCTCTTCCTCAATGAGACAACTTCTTATTCAAGTTTCTCACAATCTTCTTCTTTCTTCTTCATTTAGACATTCCTTACTTCTCCTATTCTTCTTTCTTCTTCGAGTAGAGTTTTCAATGAAATGGTTTCTTCTCTTAGTTTCTCAAAGTCTTCTAATTGTTTCTTCAAGATTACAACTGTCTTTTCACAACTAACCAATTAACTTCTTAGTTTTCTTTGCGTGTCTTTGAGCTTGCTATTTTCAATCTCAACATGTTTCAATTTTTTAAGATTCTCATCTTCTTGTTGAATAATTTTTTCTTCATGGTTTTCTTCTTCAGTGTCATTTCTTTCAATCCTTGGATGAGGACATTCAAATTCAACATGACCTACTCCTTCAATTAAAGCAAAAGAACTGACCTCTATTTTCTTCTTTGAAATTTGAGATGTTGTAATTTGCTTCAACTTCTTCTTCTTCTTCTTCTTCTTCTTGTTTTGCGTCTTCCCTTACATAAAGGTCTTGTAGCTTGTCCCAAATCTCTTTTGATGATGCACATGATCCCACCTTGGATTTCACTGAATCTGTCAATCCATCCAGGATGGTATCTATTGCCAGTTTGTTGTTCATTTTTGCTTCCTTCTAAGCTGCAGTCTTTGGTTTCTTCAAAGCATTGTATCATGAAGCAACTGAGAACCGAATATCTGCCCCAAGAGCTTTCAAGTAATTTTCAAGTGCTGAAAGTAACCCGCTCTGATACCAATTGTTGATACTGAGAGGGGGGTGAATCAATATCAAGTACAATTTAAAACCTTTTTCAAGTTATACTTAAACCATTCAACTATATCCAATGAGCAATGAACAAAAGTATAAGAGTTACACAAATACACCACAATACACCATGCACAATATATAAGAAATAATCAATAGTTATTGTTCAAGGGAAGTAATGACTTCCAAAGGTAGCTACGGCTTCCAAATGTAAAGGGAGGGATAAACCTCCAAGAGGAAGATACAATCCTCCAATATCAAGAGAGAGTTGAACTCTCCATCCTTGCCCCTTCCTTCCACCCAAGAATATATGAGAGATAATAAAACCTTACATTAAATCATCACCATCAACCAATCATCACATAGAACCTGATAATGCTTCCTGAGACTTATTTAATTTATGCAATTCTTCAATTCTTGGAGTACTATGATCCTATAGATAATATTAGTCAATGTATTCTCTGAAACGCCTTCAATTTTCACTCCTTGAATCCTCCCCAAAAAGAGGTTATAGAAAGAATGGTAGACTTTATTCAATTCTGGTCTATTCCTAAGACCCAACTTGTACAGAATGTCCCACACTCAATATTTAACATCCGATTCTGAAACTCGCACACAAGAAAATATAGTCCGTACTCTTTCCAATGGAAGTGGTCCCACTTCATTTGGATTCTATATGAAGAAGTTATGACTGTTTTACCTGGAACACCTGTTTATTGATTAGCTTCAGGACTGATCACAAACCCTATCTTCCACAGAGTGTATCTCCATAATTATAGTGAATCAAGAGCTTAAATTTTTACTAGAGATACCTTGATATGTCTTCTCAATAACATAGTGATTTCACCATTTGAATCGTTCTAGAAAAAATGTTATAGCAAAAATGGTAAGATGACCTGAAAATAGCATACCTTAGAACACATCACCAAAAGACTTCATCCTCCCTTGAAATCCGGCCTTCTTCACTTATTATTTCCTCTGAAATTTGACTTGTATCAAATGAATGTATAATGATGTTTATTTATACCATTTATGACACTTCCTTTAACATTAGGGTCGACCTGACACTTTTTTATTTTGTAATTCTTTTCTTTAATTATCTTCAAGGCCTACATGTACTTCCTTCTTCAATTCACTTTGTCTTCTTCAAAAATTCATTTCTCCTCAAACATGAGGATCCACGTGACGTGCCACATACCACCAGAAAGAACATGATGTATACTATCCATTCATGGGTGTTTTATATGCATGTGCATTTTCCTTCATGTCCAAATACCTTTATCAATCTTGTGGTCCAAAACCCATGACTAGGGTTGACATCAATGACAACAACCAATCTTCCAACAAGGGTGACATTATCTTTCTATATATGGGGATCATTTTCATGTAAACAAGGTTGGTTGGCAAAATTTGGTATAGACAGTAGCTATTGTATGTAATTTGAGTTCTGTTGGATTACTGAGAGGGGGGGTGAATCAGTAATAGCGTAATTATAATCCTTTTTCTTGAAATGTTATATCAATGTAGAATTATTATCCAATAATGATTAGTAAGAAATAAACAATCACACACATACACAGTACACCAGTGTTTTACGTGGAAACCCAAATCAGGAGAAAACCACAGAATGTTTTTTCTTATACATCTTGAAGAATTACATTCATTGGAAGCACCAACTTCCTTTGTTTTCCAGCTGCAACTGGAAGGAGGCTCCAACCCCCAAGTTTCTCAAGCTACAACTTGAGAGAAGCTCCAACTCCCCAATTCTCTGGCTACAACCAGAAGGAGGCTAAAACCCCCTATGTCCTCCAGCTACAACCACCTGTCCTTGCCTCGTCTTGCCACTCTGAAGTAGAAGTAGAATGATGGAACCACTGCCACACTATCACTGTGACATATACCGCTGTAAACCTGTACCAATAAATCTGAACCATGCATCAACCTCTACCTCAACCTGTAATCAACCTGTACCATAAGCAAGTGCATCAACCATGCACCAACCTATACCAAACAACCTGTAATCAACATGTACCATACATGTACCTTAACCAAAAGCCCTCATCAATTTCATCATCCAAATATGATTTGTAACTCTGTAATAGACCTGGTGTATATGATCACATTCCTGTAAACCTTCCTTAAATTTGACAACAAGAGACTAGCATCTTCATCAAACTTCTCACATGACTAGTTTTTGGATTAGTCAACAACCATAACTTGAAATGATGATAACTTTGTACCTGTAATGAATAAAGATCTGAAACTGATACACAATGTTCTTCAATGTGTTTTATGCAATTCCTCCAGGTTTCACTACTTGGAACCTCTCAGAAAAGGAGTTATAGAAAAAATGACATACCTTGTTGAAATCTGGCTTATTCTAGAGAGCGACCTTGGCATGCCCCACACAAAATATTTGTTGAATCGATTGAAAACTGTTACACAACATACTACATACTTTACTCTAACCAACACATTTTATTTCACTTAATTTGGATATATTATGAAGAAGTTATGACATTTTTACCCGAAACACCTATTTTTGACTAGTTTCAGGACTAGCCACAAACCCTATTTTCCACGAAGTGTAACTCCAAAAATACAACGACCCACAAGCTAAAATTTTTACCACAGATACTTGGATATGTGTCCTCAATGGAATAGGAATTTAAAGGTCTGAATCATTATAGAAAAAAAGTTATGGCAAAAGGTGAGATGACCTGAAAAAAACATACCTTAGAAAGCACCATCAAAAGAATTTATCCTTCCTTGCATTTCGACCTTCTTTTCTTCACCTTCCCTCAGAAATTAGGCTTAGATATACTTGGTTACTTCAGACACCTATATATATTCAATATTCTCAAGTGTGATTAAAATGAGAGAGCCTTGTCTCTTATTTATACTCTCCAAGTAGCTTCCTTACAAATATCTTCTAGGTCACTTGGCCCCACTTTCCTTATTTTAGGGTTAACCCACTTCTAATTTCTCCATTACATTTATTATTTAAATAATTTATTTTGTATTCACTTTGAATTATAATACACTCATTACTTCACTTTATTATTTACCTTTTAAAATCTCTTAAACCACTTTGATTACTTTGACCTTTTGAGGCTTCTAGATGACATATGAGGGTCCTCCAACTTCGTAAGGCCATAACTCTCAAACTGTGAAGAGTTATGTGACATTCCACATACCACCAGAAATGGAATGACATGTACTATCCATATAGAATAGTGTTATCAGAAAATATATCATAACTCATACCATTATCCATCAAACAAACTTGGGTCCTTTACCCAAACTTGTGGTCTCCAACTTCTCATGGCCATAACTCTCTAACCATGAGGAGTTATGTGATATTCCACATACCACCGGAAATGGAATGAAAAGCACTATCCATCTAAGATATTTTACCTGACAAATTAATTTTTCTTCATCTCATTATTCCATAATTAAGCATGGGTTCTCTTACTC
>ML811897.1:75130-102437 GCA_009831015.1 Picea engelmannii | reverse complement strand
AATCAACCTGTACCATAAGCAAGTGCATCAACCATGCATCAACCTGTACCAACCAACCTGTAATCAACTTGTACCATACATGTACCTTAACCAAAATCCCTTATCAATTTCATCATCCAAATACGATTTGTAAATTTGTAATAGACCTGGTGTATATGATCACATGCTTGCAAACCTTCCTTAACTTTGACAACAAGAGACTAGCATCTTCATCAAACTTCTCACATGACTATTTTTTGGATTAGTCAACAACCCTAACTTGAAATGATGATAACTTTGTATCTGTAATGAATAAAGATATGAAACTAATACAAAATGTTCTTTAGTTTATTTTTTTCAATTCCTCTAGGTGTCACTACTTGGAACCTCTCATAAAAGGAGTTATAGCAAAAATGACATACCTTGCTAAAATCTGACTTATTCTAGAAAGCAACCTTGTAGAGCATGCCCCGCACAAAATATTTGTTGAATAGATCTGAAACTGTTAAAACACATACTCCAGACTGTACTCTAACCAGCACATTTGGTTTCACTTAATTTGGATCTGTTATGAAGAATTTATGACGTTTTTACCCGAAACACCTGTTTTTGACTAGTTTCAGGACTAGCCACAAACCCTATTTTCCACGGAGTGTAACTCAAAAAATACAATGACCCATAAGCTGGATTTTTTACCATAGATACTTGGATATGTTTCCTCAATGGCATAGAAATTTCAAGGTCTGGATCATTATAGAAAAAAATTTATGGCAAAAATGGTGAGATGACTTGACATACCTTAGAAAGCACCATCAAAAGAATTTATCCTTCCTTGCATTTCGGCCTTCTTTTCTTCACCTTCCCTCAGAAATTCAGCTTAGATATACTTGGTTACCTCAGAAACCTATAGATATTCAATATTCTCAAGTGTTATTAAAATGAGAGAGCCTTGCCTCTTATTTATACTCTCCAAGTAGCTTCCTTAAAAACATCTTCTAGGTCACTTGGCCCCACTTTCCTTATTTTAGGGTTAACCCATTTCTAATTTCTCCATTAAATTTATTATTGAAGTAATTTGTTTTCTATTCACTTTGAATTATAATAAAATCATTACTTCACTTTATTATTTACCTTTTAAAATCTCTTAAACCACTTTGACTACTTTGACCTTTTGGGGCTTCTAGATGACATATGAGGGTCCTCCAACTTCGTAAGGCCATAACTCTCAAACCGTGATGAGTTATGTGACGTTCCACATACCACCAGAAATGGAATGACATTTACTATCCATATAGAATAGTATTATCTAAAAATATATCATAACTCATACTGTTATCCATCAAACAAACTTGGGTCCAATACCCAAACCTGGGGTCTCCAACTTCTCATGGCCATAAGTCTCTAACCGTGAGGAGTTATGTGATGTTCCACATACCAACGGAAATGGAATGAAAATAAATATCCATATAGGATATTTTAACTGATAAATTAATTGTCCTTCATCTCATTATTCCACAATTAAGCATTGGTTCTCTTACTTCGCAAAGCGTCTTCCCGTGAGGGCTTTCACCATAAGGGGACCACTTTGGAGTTCATCCATATTTACTTCTTATCAACCATGAAAAGAAAATAATTATTCATATTTACATCAAACACTCTTGGGTCCATTACCCAAACCTTTGTGCTGTGGGGCTTTCTTCAAGAATTGACATCAATGACAACCAACCTTAATCAACAAGTTCGATCGAAACTTAATGAAAAAGTCTTGTAAATTTGATGAAAAGATTCTAATTGTAGTAGTTGGATGTATTGTTCTCCTTTTCTTGTTGATGAGATTCCTGTTATATTTACTCATATATATTTTTTGTCTAATTCAGAACGAATTTTCGCACCTGTGGATTCACTGAGCAACGCCCCTTGTTCGCGTCATTTAGACAAAACATTTTGCTTCTAAAAGTTAACTCTGAATTCACCCGCAGTGGTGCTCCGAGTCACTTCCTGTAATTTCTCTCCGCCACACATTACTAATTTTCACTGAAGACTGTTGCTCGCTTATCCTTTATCCTCTCAAATTTCAATCACAGAGTCATTTGTTTCCGTTGTTTCCTCGAATCGACTCCATAGCCCAAATCTTACTTTCTGATTATCAACTTCAAGATCAATTTCTGACCAACTGAAGAGTAATTTTGAAAATACCCGAGAGGTTTTTGTCGAGGACAAACCGAGTAATAAACCCCTCTCTCATATTTGCAAAATGTGTCACGAATTGGGAGATTCGAAGGAATATTTGAGCCCTATTTTTTATCTTTCATGATTTCTTGTCCGATACATGTTTTTGTGACACGTATTCGAACCAGCTGGAGATGAATTTAAAGAAACCGAGAGAGGTTTTTCTTCATAACAATCTTAAATACAAAAACATCTCTCAGTTTCTAAAAATATTTTTTTATCATTGAGATACGATGTCATATTTAACGCCTATTTTCCCAGTTTGTTGCGCATTCTGCTGCGTTTTTGTTGTAGGTTACTCTTGCGTAGCAGACTTGTTGTGCAGGGATGACAGAGTGTCCAAAAATGCACATGATGACTCGTCACAATCATATGGTCAAATTTTTATCATGATCAATGAATTTAAAGAATATTTCAATTACAATTATGATTTTCCAAAGTCAATTTTTTTATTTTAGTGAATCCGTTGAAGTTATTGTTCTCTTTCAAAGAAAACGAAGAACATATCCATGATTCTAGGAGGGAGTGGTTCGACCCTAGCAACTCAGGGTGACATTATATTTCTATATATGGGGATCATTTTCATGTAAACAGGGTTGGTTGGCAAAATTTGTTATAGACAATAGCTATTGTATGTAATTTGAGTTCGACCGAAACTTAATGCAAAAGTCCTGTAACTATGATGAAAAGATTCTAATTGTAGCAGTTGGATGTATTGTTCTCCTTTTCTTGTGTATGTGCTTCCTGTTATCTTTACTCATATATTTTTCTGTCTAATTCGGAACGAATTTTTGAACCTGTGGATTCGCTGAGTAGCGCCCCTTGTTCGCATCATTTAGACAAAACATTTTTCTTCTAAAAGTTAACTCTAAATTCACCCACAGTGATGCTCTGAGTCACTTCCTGTAATTTCTCTCTGCCACACATTACTAATTTTCACTGAAGATTGTTGCTCGCTTAGCCTTTATCCTCTCAAATTTCAGTCACCGAGTCATTTGTTTCCGTTGTTTCCTTGAATCGACTCCATAGCCCAAATCTTACTTTCTTGCGCCAATATAACCAAAAACCATTATATCAAAGGTGTTAAATCTAGCCACTACTTCAAATTCATATCCCACGCTAGGAAAAAGTTTCCCGAGAGAACCCTTTCCAGGTTCGAAAGGCTAGTTTCGGGCCTCAAAGTTGGTTGAAAAATTTACCTTCGCCATTTGTTTATCAACCAAACAGATTTACAGAGTGCTAATATTTTGGCGTCGTTGTCGGGGACGGAATTGAATAAATTTTCTCTGGGAAGAACGATATTGTTTTAGTTCTAAGGTTTGAGAGTAGCAGACACTTAGGCACATATTGGTTGTATTTCTTCTCTGGTGACTCCACACATCAGAAAATCAATTGAAGGTGATTCCACTGGCAGAAGAATCCAGAGCTAAAGTTTTCATGGCGACTCCAATCAAGCTTCAAATGCGATTCAAAGACTCCACTGGAGAATGAGACCTGTTGATAGAGATATGGAATATCAGTATGGAAAAATAAGGTACTCGAGCTTAAGTTTAGTTCAAGAAGTACTTTTTTGTTTTATCAATATCTTCTTGTCCTTTCTTAAGTTTTTCAAAAGAATATTTCTTCACTTACTACATTCAAATGAAGCCTAGAGATCTACCCTTGTATATCCTTCATTGCAAACTATAGGTATACCTTCTTCTTCTTGTATAACCGATATTCACCAAGCTCCTTCCTCTGAGCCATATGATGTTCATGATCATTCTTGTGAGCTTAATGAAACCAAAGCTGAGCTTGTACCTTCTGTTCTTAATCCTACACCCGCCAAGATTCAAGAAAGATACAGTCCTCTTAAATTTCCTTCCATCCTTCATGACTTTCCTCTGAAACATTATAAGTATCTTCCTAGGTTCGATGGAGATATTGATGGACAATCAACTGAAAAAAATATTCAGGTATTTGAGCATTTCATAGACCTTTTTGAGATCGAACATGATGATGTGTCTATGAGGGCCTTTTCTCACTCCTTACAAGGAGATGCCAAAGCATGGTTCAGACATTTGCAGCCTCAGTCGATTAGATCGTGGGATGAACTGAAGGAAGCTTTATGTAGGTTTTGGGGTGAGAAAAAGTCATGGGATCTACTCCTTTCAGAGTTTTATGCCATGAGAAGAATGAAAGATGAAACCATCTCAAATTTCAGCAGGAGGTAGATGCTAGTCTTTATTATAAACTGCCTAAAGAAGTCCAACCTCCTGAAGTTGCTGCCATGCTCCATTATGTAACAATCTTTCAATCAGACTTATATTTTATTTTGATGAAGAGGAAGTCTATGTATTTGTAGCAGATGTTTAACAATTCTTAGGAAGTTGAAAAAAATATTCAAGCATGTAAACAGATTCGAAATGAGGAGTTGGATGCTAAAGAATATGACAATGAATATGAACAAAGAACAATTGATTTGAATCTTGAGAAAGGGGTTAATAATTTCATATGTCCTCTTAAAGCTTTAAATGTTGATGATTTTGAAAAAGATTATATTCCACTTATTGAAAAAGAAGGTGCTAATTTAGATTCTGATCCATCCCATGATAAGCACGGGGCCGATTGTTTTATGTATTCATTTGTAGATAGTCAAGAAAATTAATTTGCAAATCAACTTGTTGGAGAGCAGGTTGATGTCCCAAGATTTTTCTTGTTAGATGATATTGCAGATGTTGTTGATTTGTCTTTATATGATGTGATGTTGTTGATTTTGCATGTTCTCTATCAAAAAATGTTCATTTTCAGCGGCATAATGAGATCAATAAACCTACATATCACAGTTACAAAGAAGAATATGAATAAAGTACTGAATCAACTGAAGGAAATTCTTTACCTTTATCTTGATGGACAATTTAAAGAAAATTTAAAGATCATCACTAAGGCAGAGGAATGTGTGATGATGCAAAATCACACTGATTCATGGGAAACAATTGACAAGAAATTGAAACAATCTTCTCATGTGTTTAATGACCCTATTACTTGTTATATGTAAGGTTTTATCAGTTCAAAATTATAGCCATTGGTCGAAGATGAATCTGAAAATGAGTGTGTTCAGAAATCCAAAGAAATTGAAAAATGTGCATATGACAACAATGAAAAAAATGAAGAAGGTTTTGAATCAAGTGAAAGAACATTGCCATTGTGTTTTGCTTCTTTCGAATTACTGAAGCAAAATGTTTATAATGTTTCAAATTAGAAATCCTCCAGGCATGATGTTGAATATGAAGAAAGCAGTGGACTTGCAAATGAAAATTGTCTTCCATTATGTTTTTCTTCCTTTGAATTGTTGAAAGTAAATCATGAGATAACAGAGGAAGTAGTGAAGTCTGACTGCATTCATGATGACATTGTTTTACATGAGAAAATTGTTATTAGTGAAGAGGATCACCAACCTTCTCATAATTTTAGTGACTCTATTGTTGATTACATGGAAGGTGATTTCAGTTTAGATTTGCAGCATGTGGTCAACTACTATCTTGGAAATAAACATGATGGTCAATCAACATTAGTGTTAGATATGGACTTCTTGCCACTAGGGGTTTCATTTCAGCCAACATTGTCTTCTGATTCAGAAGATTGTTATTTCCAGCAGTCTTAACATATTTTTCATCCTTTTGTGGTAATCAATAGGTTGAATTACAGGAAAACAAGGATGCAGTGGAAGGGGTGAAACATAATTGTTGTTTTATGTATGTTTTGGAGGATCCATTTGCAGTTTTGTTGGAGGCGGAAAACAGTCCTAATGTTTTTAGTTTTTTGAGATTTGAATTTATAGATAAATTTTTGAATGGATTATCAGTAAACAGGCTTTGGCGCAAGCATGTGCAAAGAAAACAAAAAGTGGATAAAGTTCTTGCATGGTTGCCTTGGAATTTTGATTTAACTTGATTGGCATCCTTTTCAATAGTTAGGGTAGGTAGGAATTCGAATAAGATCGATACTATGAGAATTTCTTTTAGAAATCTACAATTTTCATTTTCATCTTAGTTTCAGATTTCAGTTTGGAGCATATACATCTTTGGGTTTTCAACGGATACATGCGACAGGTCAGAGTAGAGTTTTCAATGGTTCGGGAACATCCCAATGGATAGGCATAGGGTCTACGAGTTCTTTGCTACCTCAATGGGAGGATAGCATCCCTGTTGGAGCCATTTGTTAGCACCGTGATTTTCATAGCTAAGGTTAGAGTTTTTTAAACAATTTGCAAAGTCATGCCTATTAGCACCCATATTGTTTTTATGCCTGGCATCATCTAACATCTCCAAGGGTCAGTTTCAAAAGGAAGGTTTTCATTTATTATTTCCATTTCCTTTTGCAATTGTGTGTTGCAAAAGTTTCTATGCACTGTGCAGAGTGCTTCACCTCGCAAAGGATTCTGTCACGCAGTGGATTTTCGTCGCGCAGTGGATTTTTGTCACGCAGTGGATTTTCGTCGCGCAGTGGATTTTGTCGCACAATGGATTTCATCGCACAGTGGGTTTTTGCGCATGGGATGCTATCACGCATAGGATGTTTTCATGCAAAGGATGTCATAGCGCAGTGGATTTCATTGTGCAATGGAGTTTCCTGCGCACAGGCTACAGGTCACACTGCGAAAATGACTGGTTTAGTGGTCAACTTCAAGATCAATTTCTGACCAAATGAAGAGGAATTTTGAAAATACTCGAGAGGTTTTTATCGTGGACAAAACAAGTAATAAAAACCTCTCTCATTTTGAAAAATGTGTCATGGATTGGGAGATTCAAAGGAATCTTTGAGCCCTATTTTTCAGCTTTCATGATTTCTTGTCCGAGACATGTTTTTGCGACATGTATTCCGGCCATATGGAGATGAATTTAAAGAAACTGAGAGAGGTTTTTCTTTATAACGATATTAAATACAAAAACCTATCTCAATTTATAAGAATAGTTTTTAATCAATGAGATACAATGTCATATTTAACGTCTATTTTCCTAGTTTGATGCCCATTCCGCTGCGTTTTTGTTGTAGGTTACTGTTGCGTAGCAGACTTGTTGTGCAGGGATGACAGAGTGTCCAAAAATGCACATGATGACTCATCACAACCATATGGTCTAATTTTGATCATGATCAATGAATGCAAAGAATATTTCGGTTATGATTATGATTTGGCAAAGTCGGGTTTTCTATTTTTAGTGAATTCGTTGAAGTTATTGTTCTCTTTCAAAGAAAATGGATCCATGATTCTAGGAGGGAGTAGTTCAACCCTAGCATCCCAGGGTGACATTATATTTCTATATATGGGGATCATTTTCATGTAAATAGGGTTGGTTGGAAAAATTTGGTATAGACATTAGCTATTGTATGTAATTTGAGTTCGACCGAAACTTAATGCAAAAGTCTTGTAACTTTGATGAAAAGATTCTAATTGCATTAGTTGGATGTATTGTTCTCCTTTTATTGTGTATGTAATTCTTGTTATCTTTACTCATATAATTTTCTATCTAATTCAGAACGAATTTTCAAACTTGTGGATTCACTGAGCAGCGCCCCTTGTTCATGCCATTTAGACAAAACATTTTTCTTCTAAAAGTTAACTCAGAATTCACCCGCAACGATGCTCTGAGTCACTTCCTGTAATTTCTCTCCACCACACATTACTACTTTGCACTGAATATTGTTGCTCGCTTAGCCTTTATCCTCTCAAAGTTCAGTCACTGAGTCATTTGTTTCCGTTGTTTCCTCGAATCGAATCCATAGCCCAAATCTTACTTTCTTGTGCCAATATAACCAGAAACCATTATATCAAAGGTGTTAAATCTAGACACTTCTTCAAATCCATATCCCGTGTGGAGACAAAGTCTCTCAAGAGATCCCTCTCCAGGTTTGAAAGGCTAGTTTCGAGCCTCAAAGTTGGTTGAAAAAGTTACCTTCGTTGTCTATTTATCAGTCGAATAGATTTACGGAGTGCTAACAGATGGTAATGTGTTTTTATAACCAAACTTGTTAACATGTATTCAAAGTGAAATAGTTTGGAAGATGCATGCCAAGTATTTGACAAAAAATATGAATGGAATTTGTTCATATGCACTACTATTATTGGTCCAGGATATGTTATTATTTAGATGCAAAGGATTGGCATGCAACCTAGAAAATTTGTATTCTCATTTGTTCTTAAGTGTCATGGCCACTTATCTACTCTACTACATGGGAGGGAGATACATGGATGCATTTTAAAAGTGGGGTTCAATTGGTTTCTTCTGTTAGAAATAGATATGTATGGAAAACATGGGATTTTTTTATGCATTCCTTGTGTTTGACAATATATATATATATATATATATATATATATATATATATATGGTCTCATATAACACTATGATTGTAGCCTCATCTATAGAGTGGACATGGATATGACAAATTTAAATTTCTACATCATATGAGAAAAATCCACTATGAAAACACTTATTTTTTCCCAAGTGCACGTAAGATTTTCTATTTGTGTTGAAAGTATTTATTAGAGTTATGCTCCAGTTTGGTTTTTAAGGAAAACCCCAAAATGACAAAAGTTATGGAGTTGTTGTAATGTCACAGTTTGACTCTCTTGAATATTGTGTATTTAATTATGTTGAAATGTTTTTTGTATGGATATTTTATTACCATGTTTTATTTAGCACCATGAGGTAGATATGTAATGGTGGATTGAACATTTGGAACACTTGTAAATATATTTATTTGGCAGAATTAATAAAATGACCAACACTCACTGAGGAAGGAGAGCCCTAAGGGGCATGATACCACAACTGAGGAAAGGCAAGGGGGT
The DNA here is from genome assembly GCA_009831015.1 of Picea engelmannii. NCBI lineage: Eukaryota > Viridiplantae > Streptophyta > Pinopsida > Pinales > Pinaceae > Picea > Picea engelmannii. Next base: position 93,403 of record ML811897.1, on the reverse strand, counting down.
CTAAGGGAATAATTTATTCCTAGTTACTAATGTTTCCTCTCCACTTTTCCATTGATCTAACCATAAATATTTTATAGTGTTGATATGAGCCTAATCCATAGTTCATAGAAGTATGAGAGGTAGATGTTATTTTCTCTAAATCTATGAAACCAATTCCTAAACCTAAGTCATCACTTCCTACATTCTTTGAAGCTTATACCCTACATTATTGGAACCAAATTGACGTTGGTTTAGGACTTGATTAAACCATCTTTTTCACTCATGAAAATGTAGGAAATTTTTGAATGGGAAGGGTAGTTAATTTTTGGAAGAAAGAAAAAGAGGGAAAATGAAAGTTCATGTTGAGTAAAGAAAATTACCATAATGTGTGATATAATATCCATGAAAAGAACCCATACGAACCTTGAGAAGAGCCCATAACTGGAAAATTTATGTTGGAGTTGATGGAAAACAACCTGGATCTTTCTATGCACACATAGAAGAACATTGGAGGGAGAGTACTTTCGAGGGACTGTTGAGAAGAGAAGGAATGATTTCCTTTCATTGTGTGTGGAAATTAATATGATTCCAAGAGCTGATATTTCTTTAAGAAAAAATTAGTGAAATATTGGTTTAGTAATCTTCTTGCTCTGGGATTGAAAAAATAGCATGAGAATTCTGGAATACCTCTTCACCCTAGTGGTATCATATCCTTGCTAGGGGGTGGGATGTTGTAGAAAGATTATGTGCAACAGAGCTTATGGTTTGGTGGAAAATTTCTCTACCTCATTCAGTTGATCAATGCTCAATATTAGACACAGATAAGTACTTCATCTTTCTTTTGAAGTTTCTCATTATATCTAGTTTTGACTGTTTTACCCAAATGATATTGATGAATAACATGTATGGTTTTGGTTATTTGAACTACAAATGGTGGTATATAGATAAGATACTATCTCTTTAAATTATCTTTTACTTTGAGTTGTGTTCATTCTATGAGAATGATGAAATTATTTAGAAAGTTGGTGATGTGTTTGTCAAAACCCTTGTGATTTGGTAATATGAATGTTGCAACGTTTATGTACTGGAGAAAACAAATAATTACTAATGAAAAAAATATAGAAGTTCCTTCACAATTGGTCACATTAGATTTCTTAAGGGAAGGATGATCATACGTTTCTCAAGTCCTTAAACACACATTGGATGCTTAGCTTCATATAAATCTGCTTGGAGTAGTCTTGTGAAAAACAAAACATTCACCGGATCAGTTCAACAATAATTTTTTTTATTAATGTTGCTTCGACCATTTAATAGCTTCTACTTGATTTCTGGTTGCTTCTTACTATCCAAGGGAATTGATTCCGTAGACTCCCTCCTTCATGATGGGGTCTATATTGGAGGTTTTACATAAACATTTGCGACAATGTTTTTAGAAGATTTTATATTCTATTGTGCATTACAGTAAGAAATGACCATGTGACCCCTTCCTCCATATTTCTTATGCCCTTTTTAATGTCCCATTGTCATCTTGGCCTTGGCATCTATGAGTTTTGATAGAAATTACAAGGGTGGAAGGGTAGATATGGATGAAAAATATTCTACATAAACTTGTCTATGCCTGAACTTTGCTTCTAGAGAAGAGAATAGATTGTCTTTGTACTCTTGTTGAATGGTTGAGAGTTTACATTTTAATCATCTTTGATGAAATTAAATCCACCGTAAAGGAAAACATAAACTACGCTATTATGGTTCTTCGTAGATGACCACTCTTTTGGTTCAAGTGAAACATCACAATAGAGTATAGCCATATTTTATTTATTTTATTTTTATTTTTTATGTGGATGTTAGGGTGTTGATTCCATATTTAGAGCATGTAAGCATTGGACTCATAATTAATCACCTACAATGTTAATAAACATGTTATTAGCATAGTGTTGTTTAGAGAAGGTCTAGAAGAATGGACTCAACATTGGACATATTAATTATCCTCCTTATACAGGGATTTAATATCATATCTTTAACTCTTGTAACCATCCAAAATGGTTAGTTCCTCAATAGTGGATTGTTGTGGTCCATTTGTCAGTGGAAGATTCCATAGCTTAACTGGAACTATAGAGGCCTTTGCAACCATGCCAATACTTTTTGTTGGAAATATTATTTTGTTTCCCTTATGCTAAGTTTATAAACAAAGCCACAATATAACCTGCAAACCTATAGGTTCTCATGAACATATTATAACTCAAAAAAAAAAATAATGATTTTTTGTGATCTAATTGCTTTTAAATTGATAGACAATTGTGACCTATTTGTATTCATAAGTTTTAATAACAAATGTTTGAATGCATGGACCTCCTCCTATTTGTATTTGGTAGAGGGAGATCATTAAATATGGTACCATTAAAAATCGATGGCCAATCATCTGTTATAAATGCCTAGCTTTAAGTACTCTAGCTCACAAATATTTTAAAGGCAAACAATTGGAATCTTCTGCTTGGCTCCTTCAAAGAAACAGAACCGAGCCTCGAATTGGACTCTGAGATGTTGGATAATTTTCAAATGCCCAAATGTTGGATAAAGAACGAGATGTTGGATAATTTTTCCCAAATCCTTCAATGATTACCGACAACAATATGCGCGTCTTCGTCAAGCAGTCACTTTGGAGATGTTTCCCCATTCAAGGTACAAGTTAATTTTGATATTCCCGTATTTGAAGGTCATATCGATGCAGATGCCTTGAAAAAATGGATAAATTTGCTAGAAGGTTATTTCTTTGTTCACAATTTTTTCGATAGATAAAAGATCACCTTTGCGCTCCTTAAGGCTCTCCCCCATGTCAAACATTGGTGGGAAACTTACAAGGAGAAAAATTCCATAGAGGATTCTAGAATATTTGGGGCCGAGCCCACTTGGGATTTTTTTATGGATGCGTTCAAGGAGAAATATTACCTCGTGGAAAACTACGATGATAAATACATGAGATGGACCACGATGCATCAAAAGAGGGGCCAAACAATGTCAGAGTTCAAAAATACCTTCCATACCTTGTGCACCAAGTTGGGTATCAAAGACTCTGAGCGACATCTAGTTCTAAAATACCACGAGGCTCTACAAAGGTACATCCAAAATGAAATGGAGTTTCTAGACATCTCATCACTGGGAGTAGCTTATCGATATGTTGTCAAAATCAAGAAAACAATTAAGCACTAGAACAAGCGGGAATTTGGGTTTGCAAATCCACAACAACCAAAGTATGGTAAAGGAAACCATAATCCACAGAATAGCCAATCTCAAGACAACCATTCCAAGCCGCAGGAAAAGAAGAGAAACGGGGAGATGAAGAAGGACACTGGGAAGTGGTGCGACTTCCACAAAATCCCTTGGCACAACACCGATGAATGTCACTCAAAAAAGTCATTGGTAATCGAGCTCAAAGAAACATAAGCAAGCCTTGAATCAGACTCTGATTCAGTCAATAATAAAAGGAGACATATAATTGATGCAGAACCCACTACTAATGTCGTGACCGCAACAATCCAACCAAAAGAACTAGAGGATCTTGAGGAGGGGGGCCACCTCTTCCATTCACAGATGTGGGTGAAGGGGACCCCACTGCATTTTATTGTTGATAGCGGAAGCCAAAAGAACCTCATCTCAAAAGAAGTCATAAAGAAGTTGGATTTTTCAACAACATCACACCTACAATCATACAACATTGGGTGGCTTTGCCAGGGTCGAGATATTCGTGTTAGCTATTAGTGTCGCCTGTCCTATGACATCAATCCCTTCAAGGATGAGGTATTGTGTGATATTTCTCCATTGGAAGTCTGTGATGTTCTTTTAGGACAACCATATATGTGGAAGTTTCATTTTTTTATGAGTCTTGACCCCGTAGTGTCATTGTTAATATAGGGGGTCATCTCTACAAGATACCAGAGGTAGATCCAACTATTGTCCAGACATGTCGCAAAGTAATCTCACATACCGCAAATTTTAGCCTCTTCACAATCTCATTAGAAGGAGAAAAAAAACACAATGCAACCATTGCAGCCTCGGCCCAAGAAATTTTTATCCAACAGAAACAAATCAAAAATATTGTATAAGAGAAGAAAAATATTCTTACTACACCTACAGGGGTGCCTCCAAATTGCCTAGTCAAGAAAAGTTATTACAGATCCCTTCATACTCTTCATGTTGCATCTTCACCAACAGAGTCCTCCCACACTCAGGAAGATCATGTAACTTTATTGATTGAAAAAATCCCACCCCTCCAACAACATGTTCATGATATCCTTCAACAAGCTAAGCAAGACAACTTCTACAGCCAGGCAAGCAACTCAACAAGGTTTAGATTCAACAAAAGCCTCCCCATCTACCACGGGAACTTGACACAATGGGGACCATTACTTCCTAAGTGGGGATGAATGATCCAAATGGATATCGGTGGCCACCCACCTATTCCACTAGCTTAAAGAACAATTTTCCATTTTGGCATTTTTTACATTTTTTCGAGTCCCAAACTTCTGAGGTCGTTTTTAGGCCCTAAACAACATTTTTTTTTTACTTTTGGAGGGCAGGAGTTTTCAACGACATACCTTAACTATTAAAGGAAGTTTTACTTCTTGAATATACCTTTTGACGAGGTATCGAATGCCCCAAACATAGATTGTATGCAAAAGTTATGCCCTATGGAAGTTGACGTATCAACTACCCCCATTGGGGCCCACAAACCTTTTGGCGTTTCATCTTCCGGGGTTAGGGTTTTGGATTTTTTATCCTAAAAAGGCCTTTGGAGTCTCATTGTAAACACCATATTCTTGTGAATGAGCGTAGCCATCACATCTCTTCTTGGAGATAACATGTCACCATTCTAGAGAGTCATTCACTCTATGATTTTACAGTTTCTGTACATTTCTCTCATTAATAAAAATTGTGCATTATTGTATCTCTGTGTTTATTGCATATCTCTATATATTTCACTGTTATATCTTTTCCTATAATTTGGATCACTAATACAAAAAAGGGAGGCTTGCTACCCTTAATTGTTTCTAATTTGGTATAGTGAATGTTTTGTATGATCTACTATTTAACAAATTTCTATAATTACCAAATTGCCTCCATAATCTTCATCAATTTTTGTCATTGTCGCATGGTTAATTACATAAGTAAGATGGATCAGAACTTTGTCATAGACAACTCTTGCTATGGACTGGCAAGATTATGTTTTTTCTTAAAATCAACTTTTCCTAAATGTTATAGATTCAGTTTATTGCTTTACTCAATCATGCACATTACTTCCAGCCTATAAGATGAGCATAGAGGGTTCTCTTTCTCCTCATCAAATTTGAAATTAGCCATTCTATTTGAAATTCAAAATAATATAGCATGTCTTTATAGTTTTATTGTTTTAGCAATTGAAACTTTGAAAGTAGAATCATTCTACGTTGAATACTTGAAAATTCAGAAGGAAAATCTTTATTGCAAAATTTTAACATCATTATGTGTATGCCTATTTTAGTTGAGTGAAGTTGTTCATTTGTCCAAGCTCCATCAATTCTATAAAGATGAAAATTTTACGTAAAGACATAAATTTTAGTATGAGTGGGTTCAAACAAGCATGCATGGATTGACATTTTTTCCCTTTATTTTAAGAAATTTGAGGTGTTCTAGAAACAATGTATATTAATTTGGCATTCATATTCATAATCATACCATGATGGGTGTGACACCTAACTGATGAGGTTTAACTCTCTAGGTATCTCCTATATATATCTATGTTTTCAATACCGCAGATGCTCTATTTCAAAAAAATCTTTATTTTTACAATAGAAAGAAAGAAAAAAATATTTAGTTCTATTTTAAGGTTTTTGATAGTGGGTATGTTACATCATTTTTTATAGTGGGTATGTTACAACTGTGAGCTATGGGATTGAGAAGATCTTTCACAGTAAGGTATGAGGTAATGGAAATTAAATAAGGCCTACATAATGGTTGTGAGAGATGATTTGAGGGTTTCATTATACGTTTTTGTTCACCTAAAGGATAAATCTAGTTACATAGATTAATGTTTGTGAAAGAATTAGATCCACCTTGTTAATCAACAAGATTGTATAAATCTTGACTTAAACTCCTAGTGATTCAATCAAGAGATTATCAAATATTATCACTATCATTGTTTAAGAAATCATAATTGGGTGCTAAATAAGAATTTTTCAAGTTTACTTGTAATGCATCCAAGTACCTAGTCATGTTGTATCTTTGAGATCTTGTGGGTGCCATACATGATGGTGTAAGTAAGCTTGAAGATGCTCTCAATGTAACAAATAGGTGAATGGAAATATAGTAGGTTCTAGATTGTTTTCAGTGCATTCAATTATGTTTGTATTATGAGCAATTAACTAATCTCCAAAGGATGTAAGAATGAAATTTGAGATCTATGAAGGGTTTTTCCAACTTGGTAATATAATACCATAGGTTGAGCCCTAGTTGTAATGTACATATAGGTTGGTGAGCCATAATGATTTTGGCCAGAGTGCCTTTGTAAATATGTTTTGAAGCTAGAGTGCATGTGTAATTATTAGACCAATGAGCCTGGATTACTAAAAGGCATGTGTGCCTATATTGTAATTTGTAATCATACTCAATATATCATTAATAAAGTACACCACTAATGCAGACCGAACATACAAAAGAGATGGGGGGATAAAATCCACTAGAAAGGGAAAGGGGGATAAGAGTGTAGGAAAATGGATAAGCTAAGGGGGATTAATCCCAATGAAATATTATATTAATTCAATATTAATATTCCTGAAAGCTAAATTTATGGATAAAATATAACCTAAGTTTCAAAAGTGGGAACAAAGGGGGGTTCCTTGAGTGTCATGTGTCATAAAGGACACATGCATATGTAATTTGGGGGATATAACGTAATTTCCCATCTTTTGGGGAGAGAGATTCATTCATTCATTCATGATGTTGACCATTCCCTCATCCATGCTACCAACCGGTACCTGTGCATGTACCTGGGAAGATTGGAGCTGAAGAAGTGGGTTGTCAGACCTGTATGTTGAAGAGGCGGGTTGTCAGTCCCATGAGTAGTTTTCTCTAGGTGAGAAATTGTTGGGAATTGTTCCCTAGTGCACTGGGAAATAGCTACAGGGATTTGAGACTTCCTGTCTGGCCTGTTGTTGAAGCCCCAGAAGGGAAGTGGGGCAGTCAAAGGACTGTTGAGCAGAGAAGGGGCACACTTTCTTGGGTGGGATATGCATGTGGGGAATGAGAGACTGTAGTCTAGTTGCAACAATTGGGCACCTTGGATTGAGCATTTTTGTTGATTCTCAGACCCTAGACTCACTTAGGATTCCCTTTTCCCTGGTAGAGTTTAGCCCCAACTCGGGGGTGACCCACTGCTAAGATTACTAGAAGTGTGGTCTATGGCTAGGAGGAATGTGGAAGGTATGCATGTAGTTGGTGTTTATTTCATGAGATAAGTTTCTATCACGTGCTTATTTCAAGTATTGTGTGTCTAATTATGACTTTTTTGTCATGGAATCTCTTTTGTTTATATGTATGGATTATTGTTGTTGTATGTTGTTATTATTTCTCTTAACTCTGTTCATATGCATAATATATGATTTAATTTAAGGGCATCAAAATTCAAAATTTTTGGAGTGGCCTTTTCTAGCAAGAAGCTGGGGATGTTATAATGTGGTATCAAAGCTAAAATTGGGAGAGTTTTATGTGGTGTGGCCCAGCCTGGGTGGCTGGGAACGTTACAAAGTGGTATCAAAGCCCAATTTTCAACACTAAGCCTGGATGAGCCAACTTAGAAGAATGTTGAAGTGTAAATTCACAGAGAATTAATTTCTGGAGTATGTCTGCAACTTGTTTGATTGAATTATTGTTGTAAAATTGAGATAAATCTCATGGGTAATGTGAAGAGTTGAGTCTGGAAATTAAAAATAAGGAATTTTAATCTCTAATGGGTAAAATTTGTGCTTGTAAATGGCCAAATTTTTGAGTTTACAAAGCGGCCATGGCACTCAAGACAAAATTGGGAAAAATCCTCAATTTCTGCAACAAAATTATGGACAAATTCGATGGGGAAAGGTCAAAATTATTATGCAAAGATCGAATTGGGTTTATAGGATAAAAAATGACCATGTTAAGTTTAACACAAAGTTGTAATGGAAGTTGAAGAAAGAATTCAAAATTATGTATTCTTGGCATTTTGGAAAATAAAAATGAAAAATTCGACAAATTTGGAAGAAATATTTTGGTAATTTTTCGTACGATGACGTCAACATGATGTGGAGGCCACATGTCAATTGATGTGGTAGAATAAATATGTGTACTTCCATGGTGGAAGGTACATGTTGGATGGAATGACAGTTGGGAGGTGATGTGGAGCCATGTGGCAGGCCAATTGTCATTCTCACAAAACCGCAGTAAGATCATGGAATTTTTGTAACTGTTAAGGTACCACAGAGTGCGTAGAGGATCAGATGTGTGGGTAAGTCATCACACAAACCCGCAAAAACATGGTGGAGTTTTGGAAATATGTCTAAGTTCCAATACTCCGGGTGTGAAGAGTATGGTGACGAAGAGGTAATACACCATGGAGCACTGTGAAATTTCAAGATTTGTCTAAGTCCTAAGGATCAGTTGAGGGGACGGGTAGATGGAGTTCTAAGATTAAAATAACTATGGGATCACTTGAACCCATGGTGAAAATTTTGAAATTTGACTAAGTTTCAAGACTTCATGGTTGTGAAGGATATCACGGAGGTGATGAAGCATAAGGAAATGGTTGTGGACCACAGTGAGATCTCAGAGAAAATGACTAATTATAGGTGTATAATGGATATGGAGGAACACCACGGTGCCTTTTGAAGGAGGCAATAGTTATAACATGAATGAAATGGAATCATGAAACTGCGATAAACTTAAGAAAAATTTCTAAATATGAGTGAAATGTTTTGATGACTGATATTGAACCAGAGTCCAAACCAGAGGGTTACTAAGTATCAGATTCATGTTGAGCGTTCATATAGCCAAGATAATGGATCAACAATTAATATATAATTCAAATATATTCGTATGGTGGCTGAGCATCAAAGCTATGATGCTCGAGCTAACAAATTTCTCTTCTCTTTCATGCGATTAACAATCTTCTTGTTCAAATATTTTGAAGGGAGACATGAGAGTTAGTCATGTGAATTTGTGGACAATGGAGTTCATGTATTCACTCAAGCATGTATATAAAAAAAAATATATTAATAATTCACAAGAAATAAAAAATAAATTATCTCTGAAGCAAGAACATAATTTAAAGTAAGTAGAATTTAATAAAAAGATCAGTAAACCAAGACATGGATGATGCCTAAGGAACTTATAATTATGAAGATGAAGGCATGATATTTTGTATGGGTGTGGGGGTTGCGGTAATAGAATCCAATGGGCATGGAGAAGACATAAAGGGATAAATCATGAACTTGGTAGAGACCATAAAAAGTTTTCAAAAGGATGTCCATAGTTATAAAGCTGATAAAGAAAAAGCTTATGAAATCCAAGGAGCTACAAGAAGGATTTAACATTAATTTAATGAAGAACTTGGACATAATAGAGAAGAAGAAGGATAAGGAGACTGATTCAAGCAAATTAGAGAGTCATGGGTCTCATGATGAGAGAATAATAACCAAAATTTTTGGTAGGAATTGCCATCACTCCCCAAGGAATTCAACTAGGAGAGCACACAATAGTTAAGTCCATTCCTTGTTAGGAAGCATAAGAAGAGGTCTGGTGTGGATGAGCTACAAGGAGAAATGAATAAAATCAAGCCACCTACATTTGATGGTGAAAAAAAGAAGGATGAGGATGCAGAGACCTGGTTGTTGGGCATGAGAAATTATTTTCAGTTGCATAATTACTCTTTAGGTATGAGGAACAAGGCACAGTCGGTTCTTCAAACGTGGAATGATTGCTTGAGGAAGCTATCAGTTGAAGACATCCAAACTTGGTGTGCAATGTAGAAGACTCTCAATGGAACTATGATTGGAAAAAGACTTCAAGATAACAAATATGCATACCAATTGGGGATGTTGAGTAAGAAAGAGATCATCCATGTTTCATGATAAAACATGAGTAATGAGTATGCATGAAGCTAAGACCATGGAAGTTTTGAAAGATAGTTTTCCTAATAGGTGAGAAGGTTTAAATTTAGTTAAATATGAACAGAGGTACTTAGGGCAAGAGTTTTATGACGAGGATACCTCACAAGATATTCAAAGGTCAAGACTGAAGAATGTTAAGTTATGAATCTATGTTCATCCATGAAGGCCTGGGAATCCACTACAAGAAATCCACTCCTACTAATAAACGTGTTATGAACCATAACAAAGTGCTCAGTGGAATAAATATGCAAAAGAATATCATTGAGTGGATGAAATAGTGAAATTCCATTCACCATAAAGGGTGTCAATGTATAGATAAAGTAGTACATTGTGGAATTTTTTTTTCTAAAAAGATTGAAAAGTTAAGATGCCATGCTTCTCCCCGGATGGGGTGGTATTGCGGTCCACTTGGCAGGCTATGGGCGAAAGGGGAGGCCAGCGGAGCACGGAGCCATGTGCCCGGCTCGTGCCCACTGTAGCCACCATCCTCGGGCTTTAATTCACATTCAAAGCCGATGGGAGGGGCATTAATCCAACCCCCTGCGACCACCTCTATGCATAGAACTCTGCAGAATTCATTTGGCATTATTGCCTGGTTGTTTGGCTTCGAATCTGGCTCTGTGTTTTTCATGGTCCTTCGGGTGATTTTCATCTTCCACCTTGGCTCTGCAGAACTTCTGCAGACGTCGAGCCTCGCCATGCCTCGGCAACGCATGCGTCCACGTCAGGGCTCTCCCTGGCACCCTCAACGCCCTCGCACTTCCTCCTCGCCCTCTGGTTCATCCACCCCAGGTCTTGACTGTTTGGCTGTCATTGACACCTCCTGGACCCCGGCTTGGCGTTCTCCCACTGACAAGCATTCCTCCTCTCCCCCAGCGCCGCGCCATGGTCGACCTCGTCACAATGCAAAGACGCCCTCTCCCAATCTGCCGCGTGAACACTCTGCCATTCTGCATGACTTAGTTTTTGAGCTTCGTGATGGGGTGAATGACCTCCAATTCCGGGTTCAACAGATGGAGGGAAGGCTTTCTTTCCTTCTCCAGCTTCTCGCCACTCCCCCTCCAGCCGCTCCTGAGGATTCTAGCGATGCTCCTGAGAATTCCAGTGACCATGCGAGCAGTCATCAACAAGCTACCACAGAAGAAAGCCCACAGTTCGAAGGGAAGGCAGGTAATCCAGTGCCCATGACTGCCCTCGCGTGGAAGGAGACTTCGACAAACAATGAAGGAGGGGACGACGTTGTAGTTTCGGCAGCGGTAGCAAAGGACAAGGACACCAGCATCCAGGTGCACGAAGACAAGAGCAAAAATGCCACGGACATGCAGTGGACTGCCAGTGGGACACCTGTCATCGAGGAACCCTGGCTTGGCCTCTTGCCCGAGTATGTTCCAGATTATACAATGCTTGTTCCATACTTTAGCTCTAGTGGCTCTCATGGTAGTTAAATAGTCTAGTTTTCTCTAGAACTGTTAGAACTTTTTGCTACTTGCTATATACGGTTGGCTGAACTAGTTTCTCCTCATGGAGCAGTTCAGTAATTACAACCGAATGACTCAGTTAATGTACTCTTGATCCTGGTTCTGAGAAGGATTTTTATATATAATACAAACACTTACTTACAAAAAAAAAAAAAGATGCCATGCTTCTAATAAAGGAAGATAGAGTGTATTCATAGAAATAAGATGTAACATCTCCAAGTATTGGTCCTACAGTTTTGGAGATAGCACATCCATGATTTTTGTCAAAGTAGAGAAGTGGAAGCATGAATGGACAATAGAACTTCAGGGGTGAAGTAATGTAGGTGTGTGCATACTAAAGAAGTTTCAGCAGATGCATAAGAAATGCATCATGTGCATATTGGTTGTAGAGGTATATAAACATACTTCTGGGAAAGGAACCACTAGGTGGATGACAACTTATTTTGAGTCTCTTGAAGCACTCCAAGAGCTATAGCAGCAATAAATAGGAAATGGTTGATATAGTGTGAGAATGTTGGGTGCAGTCCCAAGGTGTTGAGTACATACCCAAAGTGGATTGGGATAACAAGTAAAAATAATTCAAGCATGGAGATGATTTTCTGAGGGATAATCAATAAAGAACCATAAGAAAGAAAATGGTTATATGTGACTTGGTATGTAGAAGAGAGGGTACCTGAAAGAACTCATCTCAAATGGAAAAGAGTTGTTGGTGATAATCCAAGAGGTTGGAAGTATCACTAGAATGTATGATAGAAAATAAAAGCATTGTCAACTACTTCTAGATAATCTCTATGAAACTAGAAAAGAAGACATTGTGTAGTATCGCAATATGGTGGAAATTGACTAAGGAAATCAAGTTGAAAACCAAATGGATTGGGAAAGGAGAAAAGAATGGTTCTATAAATTACAAGGGATGATGTGTTCAATCGAGAAAAGGGATCAATCGATTTGGCATAGAAAGTAAATGGAGGTTGAAGATCTAAAGTCAATAAGAGATCATGGTTGGGAATGTAATTTGGCCATGTATGTATTTGGTAAGAAGGATCCAGAAAAACTAAAACTAAAATTAAAAATAAAATAAATAAAATAAAATAAAAAGGAGGAATGTTGAAAGTTAATATCAACATAGTATGTGGTTGGAAAAGAAAAGGTAGTCAAGAGTGGAATTGGATAGAAAAGTGCTCACGGAGGAAATAATCATGTGCAGTGATTACAATGAAAATTGAGGATAACCAGTAACAACAAAGAAGGTTGTACATGATAAAATAGGTTGTTGCAAGTGTATATCAACAAATATAATATGGCCTATCAGACAACCATACTTAACATAGGAAACAAAATGCATATGAATTTATGAGCATGCTAATGATGGATTATTAGTGCATATAGATATGCATTAATGAATGTATATTTGTTAATATATATAACATATTGAAGACTAGAAGTAGTTTATTGTTATATACATATATGATTATGAAAGTTTCTAATGACATTTTTTGTTTCAGGAAAGAAATAATTATTGCATGGATGCAAGTGTTGTTGATGATGTTGCTGCATATGGAAGACATCCATATGAAGGAATCTTCTACTAATACTAGGTAGCATTAAATGCATTTAAGGGAAACTATGCAGGTATAAATTTTATGTATTTATATTGCATAATTGTTGAAGGGGAATTTAGGTAAGAATTTCCCAGCCAAAGTTTATTATATAAATCAAATTATTTCATAATTTGAATGCATTAATGGAAATAAGATACCACTAGGTGTGGTAAAGGCTAGAGGCCTGTAATAATTATAAAAGTTTCTTGGATTTTGAATGCATACATGTGATGTAATAGCATATTATGGATTTGTTGGTTATGAGCTAATAACCAAAGAAATAAAAGGGTATGACCCTATTATAGGAATGAATACCAGTAACGCTAGTCATGTATGAGGACATGACATGGTTGGATATGGAAAGGATTTAGTGCACACAAGTATCCAAGGAAAAATTCCTACTTTAGCTAAGGTTTGGACTGCAACCTTTTTGCTAACACTAAAGATCACCATATAAATCTATTTTTGGTGTAGTGTTCAGGTTGACAATGAAGGCATCCAAATAGTTAAGCAAGCAATAGGAAGTGTATGGATGATGTGTTGGGACATTTTCCAGACCTTCCAATTCACCATAGTGGGATACATAACTTAGATACATGGCAACATGAATTCAATACAAAGGTGCATTGAATATATATGCATGGAAAATTGCACTCATGCATAGTGTGTAAGTGGTAGAGCTGCACTCATACATGATTGAATTGTTTATGCTTGAATGCAATTATTGAATGCATTTTTGTGAATGCATACATATATCATATTTAAAGGAAAATATTATTCTAACAACTGAGATGTTACAATTATTACTAACGCATGGAGTTGAGAACATTTCAGGGGTTGTTAGCCATTGCAATAGGAAAGTTGCATGTCAAGTAGTCACATGAGCAGTGACTGATAGAAAATTTTGTTAAGAAAATAGAGTAATAAAAATAATGATGTTGGAAGAATGAAAGGCCTAATGGCTAGAAATCCCATGCAGAGAATGATAATTTCATTATACTTAATAAATGGTTTGATATCTATGATTGAATTGTTAAGTGTAGACAATTCTAAGATCACTATGTAAGCTTATGTACATATTTCAATAAAAGTATATTATGTAAGAAGCACTAATAATGTGTTGGTTGAATGCAAGATGGCAGCATTGCAAAAAAAATAAAAAAGTGGTCTCAAGTATGGAGCTACAGAAAGCCATAATAAAGATTGTTTCTTGCTATTGCAACAACCAAGAAAATTATGAGATAGAATTTCATATTTTGTGAAAAAGTTGTATTTTTCTTATGAAATATATTTGAATTTCTACATGAAATTGATATGATATTATCTCATGATGATTGTATGTGTGTGACATAGATGAGATTATGATTATTGAAGCTAGGATGATTAGGAAGAATGGCTAATGTTGGGTCATTGGAGCCTTAAATTGCATATCCTTAGTACTCTCCTTGTGTGTGAAATACTTGGCAAGATGGATCGTTGAAGGACTGTGTAGCAGTCAAAGGATTCCTGAACCTGAAAGGGTGAGTGCAACAAGGAGGAGGTAGCTCAAGAATGTCACAGTGAGTAGCATTATTTCCTGAAACATATCTATGGAATAGAGAAAGAGACTTCTAGCTGAAGTATGAAAAGATGAATTGGGTGCTCGGAAAAAGAGCACCAGAAAGACAACAAGCTTCCAATAGAAAAGATATGGAGTTTTTTAAAGAATTTTGAATGTAAATGTATATAATGAATCGAGGATAGTTCATAAATAAGGGAGAGGGGAATGTAATACCCCAGGTTGATCCCCAATTGTAATGTACATATAGGTTGGTGTGCCAGGATACTTTTGGCCAGAGTGCCTTTGTAAATATGTTTTGAGACGAGTGTCTGTGTGATTATTAGACCAGGGAGCCTTGATTGCTAAAAGGTACGTGTTCCTGTATTGTAATTTGTAATCATACTCAAGATATAATTAATAAAGTACATCACTGCTGCAGATTGACCATACAAAAGATATGGGGGGATAAACTCCACTAGAAAGGGAAAGGGGGATAAGAGTGTCGGAAAAGGGCTAAGCTAAGGAAGCTTAAGCCCAATGGAATATTATATTAATTTAATATTAATATTCCTTAAAGCTAAATTTATGGATAAAATATATCATAAGTTTCTAAAGTGGGAACAAGGGGGGTTCCTTGAGTGCCATGTGTCATAAATGACACATGCATATGTAATTTGAGGGATATAGCCTAATTTCCCATCTTTTTGGGAGAGGGATTCATTCATTCATCCATGATGTTGACCATTCACTCATTCATGATACCAACCGGTACCTGTTCCTGTACCTGGGAAGATTGGAGCTGAAGAAGCGGGTTATCAGGCCCGTGTGTTGAAGAGGCGCTTTGTCAAGCCCGTGAGTAGTTTTCTCTAGGTGAGAAATTGTTGGGAATTGTTCCCTGGTGCGTTGGGAAATAACTAAAGGGCTCTGATAATTTTTCTCCAGCATGTTGTTGAATCGTTGGAAGGGAAGTGGGGTAGACAAAGGATTGTTGAGCAAAGAAGGGGCATGCTTCCTAGGGTGGGGCATGCATGTGGGGAATGAGAGACTGTAGGCTAGTTGCATCATTTGGGCACCTTGGACTGAGCATTTCTGTTGATTGTCAGACCTTAGACTAGATTAGGATTCACTTTTCCCTGGTAGAGTTTATCCCTAGCTCAGGGGTGACCCACTACTCATATTACGAGCAGTGTGGTCTATGGATGGGAGGAACGTGGAAGCTTTGCATGCAATTGATGTTTATTTCATGAGATAAGTGTCTATCGTGTGTTTATTTCAATTACTATGTGTTTGTGTGTGTGTAATTATGAGTTTTATGTCATTGAATCTATGTTATTTATATGTATGAATTATTGTTATTGTATGTTTTTATTATTCAACTTAACTCTATTCATATGTAGAATACATGATTTAATTTAAGGGTATCACAATTCAGAATTTTTGGAGTGGCCTTGTCCAACAAGAAGCTTGGGATGCTACAATGTGGTATCAAAGTTGTAATTGGAAGAGTTTTGTGTGGCGTGGCCTAGCTTGGGTGGCTGGGAACGTTATAGGTAATACCTTTCAGTCAATACCTAACCACACCCCTAATAGGATCAACCTAGTAAGACTAATCAACTCTTTGAGGGATTGGGAACTACTTCTTCTATCTAATAAAATGAGTTGATTTGTTGGGTAGTTGTTCCCATCTAACAAGTAAACCAATTTGATTTGTTGCAATAATGTAGTGGAAACCATTAACCAAACCCATGTAGTTTCTTTATGGTTTTGGCTTTGAGAAACAAGTCCATCCTCGAGAAATTATGTTTTGGCTTTTTGATATTTTTGCGAAAAAAATCATTGTTGTTGCCTGGACCTACGTTATGTGTTGAATTTTTACCATGGAAACCAAAATACCAACAAATTTACCATATTTTTCAGTGAAACTTAGGTGTGTTTTTCTTTTGATAATGGATTTTGATGATTCAATGTAAAAATTCATGCATTTCAATATTGTTGAGAATTTCTTTTAATTTTGATTTATGAGGAACTTTTGCCTTGGACAATGAGATATGTATCATTGGCAAACAATATGACTTCACGATGTTTTGAACTCTATGCCAATAAACTCTTCCCCACTTTTTGATAATGGTTATGGACTGACAAACATATCAAAATCAAGTGTTGAATAGATTCATCCAATATGAACTCTATGATATTGAATAAATTTTTATTATTCAAAAATAAAAATCCATATATCATAATATTGCTTTTAATTTATTATTATTATTATATATATATATATATATATATATATGAAATCAGTTACAATGAACTATTCCTTAATATTTAACACTAATTATTGATTCACTAATAGATCAAATCCACTTTCCTTATAAAATTACATACCCAATGCAAGCAAAACCCCTACTTCCACACTATATGTCCCTCCATAACTCTAGTAAGTTAATTACATATTTGGGTCAAACGTACTCATAATGATAATCCTTGTATTATAAGGTATTAAAAATCTTTTAAAAATAAAAGTACTATCATGTTTGATATCACAGCCAATTTGTAGCACTCTTTTACCATGTCTCGTGATGGAAAGTATGATAATACAACTAGTTAATGATTTATATGTATGAGTGATTGAGTGCAATAATGTTAAGAGAGTGCAATGCTATAAACAAAAATCAAAGTGGTAGCTAAGCATTGCAAATTCTATTACTTGATAATGAAGTGGGGTTCTATGTAATTGAGTAGAATTACAAGAACCTTACAGGCTTACACAAGGGTTAAAGAGTGAAATCTATTTAGCATTGCAAATTTTATTACTTGATAACGAAGTGGGGTTCTGTGGGGTTCTATGTAATTAAGTAGAATTACAAGAACCTTACATGCTTACACAAGGGTTAAAAAGTGAAATCTATTTAGAATATTTACTGGAGCCTATAAACAATTGGTTACTAAGGGGTGGAAATTAAGAAATCCTTACAGATGGGGCACTATAAATGTCAATTTTTTTTATTGTTTGTTATGTTGACAATTTGTGTTAGCTATTAAAAAACCTATATTTAAATTTTGCAATAGGGTAACTACTTTTTCTTGAATTCTCACCATGGTAGTGTATGATCTTTCCAACTTACTAAGAGATGAGGATATAATAAGCTCAGAACACTTGAGGACACTTCTTGCAGTTGTTTCAAAGTATTCTCAAAAGGATTGGTTATCTCGCTATGAAATATTTTCTACTTCTCATGTACGACTTTGCTTTTGTTGCTTTTGGGTTCTAGAAAAACATTTTGATGGTATATATGGATTTATACATTTAGATGACTGAAGTGTTTATACTACATTTGGTTGGATGAGTGAAGTGTTTATACTACTTTAACTCCGTTTGAATTAAACTTTTTAAGGGTAAGGTAATAGCTATATTAAACATTGATTTTTTTCTAGTATATGTGCATGTATCAACCATAGTTTTTTCCACGAGAAAAATACTCTTTTATATTCATAAGGATATAAAA
>ML811897.1:26988-70396 GCA_009831015.1 Picea engelmannii | reverse complement strand
CAATAGTTATATTAAATAATGATTTTTTTTACATTTAAATTCCAAGTATATGTGCATGCATCAAACATATTTATAGTTATATTAAATAATGATTTTTTTTACATTTAAATTCCAAGTATATGTGCATGCATCAACCATATTTATAGGGTAAAGCATAATGAAAATCCATTGTAAATAATTGATCGACCATTCAACTATATATTACAAGTCTATTTTACAAGAATGAATCACTTTAAATTCTTGCATTGACTTTGAATATTGAACACTTAATGCAATGAATACTAACATATAACAAATTTATTGGATGGTGACAACTCATCTCAACGGTTACACTTGTTTCGGATTCCTCTGACATGGCTATGGTTTCCAAATGTTTGGTGCTTCATCTCCCTTGCTATAGTTTGGTTAAAAAGATAATCATGTGAGGTGATTTACAGATGTATTTTTGTAACCTTGTTTTTCTTCACTATTTTAAGACAGAAATCAACAAGATATTACATCATCATTTTATTTTTCTGTTAGTTATTTGATTTGTTCATTTTTATTCCCATTAACTCTATGATTGTAAACCCTGTAACTAGTTGTGTGCAAACCTTTTAACTTGTTGTTTGAAAGCCTTATTATTTTCTTTGTTTGCAGTATTTGTTTCTCAACAAGTGGTATCAGAGCATTGAGGAAGAAAGTTCCCACGCGTTGAGATCTTGGGAAGCTCATGCTCACGTGCAGAGAATCGAGGGAGGTTGACACAAAATGTTGAGGAGGAGTTCAGTCGAGGTTTTATCGAAGAGTTGAGGGTCGACCCATGAAGACTCAAGGAGGAGTCTGTGGAGAATAGAGAAAATGATGAATGCAAGGTTCGAGGTGGAGAAATTTAATGGACAGAACAACTTTGAGCTATCGAAGCTCAAGGTGTGGGATTTCTTTGTGCAACAAACACTACACAAAGCATTGGATCGAAAGAGAAATATGTCAGTGGGTATGTCAGATGATGAATGGGAAGATCTTGATGCAAGAGGTATCAACACCATTTGGTCATGTTGGGCCAATGAAGTCCTCTTCAATATCGTGGGGGAGGAAACAATAGTAGGTCGATGGAGAAAAATGGAGAGCCTCTATAGGAAGAAATTCTTGACCAACCGAATCTACCTAAAGAGACAGTTGTATAGTCTACGGATGAAAGAAGGTACCAAAATTATTGATCATTTAAATGTATTTAATACTCTCACATTCCAGTTAGCTCTTATGGATGTAAAAATCGATGAGGAATATAAGGCAGTTGCATTTTTGTGTTCCTTGCTTGAGTCTTGGGATCATTTAGTCACTTCCATTAACTTTAGTACAATTGATACTCTTGAATATATCTCTGTTGTGGGTGCTTTGTTGTTTGAGGAGGTGAGGAGAAAATCTAGTGTAGAAACCTCCACATCCGAAGCAATGGTGGTTAGAGGTCAATCTAGAGAAAGAGGGGAGAAATTGAGAGGTATCCAAATCCAAGTCGAAGGGAAAGAAGAGTAAAATAAAGTGCTGGTACTACGGTAAATCAGGGAATCTCAAGAAGGAATGTTGGAAGAGACAAAAATCCAAGGAAGACTCTGGTAAGGAAGAAAATCTAGTTGATTTAAATTCGGGTATGGTTGATTAAGTTTTATCTATTAGCAATGTCTCACATTATCATGAAGAATGGTTACTAGAATCTGGTGCTTCACATCACATGTGTCCACATAGTGGTTGGTTTTCCTCTTATCAAGTTGTTGATGGTGGTATTGTTCTCATGGGAAACAATGTTCGTTGTAAGACTATTGGGGTTGGGAGAATTAAGATTAAAATGTTTGACAATATTGTTAGAACATTAACAGAGGTTATACATGTACTTGAACTTAAAAATAAATTAATTTCTTTAGTATTTTTGGATTTTGGAGGTTACATGTTTACAAGTCAAGGTGGAAAGTGTCCAAGGGCATCTTGGTGGTTATGAAGGTTACGGATATTATAAACCTTTACAAACTGGAAGGAAGCACTCAAGTAAATGAAGAAGTAGTGGCATCAGAGGAAGTAGATGAACCTACTCATTTATGGCATCAATCACTGGGTCATATGAGCGAGAACGGGATAAAGGTATTTATAAACTGCAAGTTACTTCCAAACCTGAAATCCTTGAATTTGAATTTATGCAAACATTGTATTTTTGGAAAGTAGTGTAGAATTTTTTTAAAAAAATGTAGTCATATAAGTAAATGTGTTCTTGATTATATTCATTAAGATGTGTGGGGGGCATCCCTGTAACACCCATCCATGATGCTAGACAATTAATCTCTCATTAAATACGTATGCAATAAAAAACTTTGTTTTATCATAATTTCATTGATTTTCATTTCCACAACTCTTTTACATTTTCTCAATGATAATTGTTAATAATATGATGAATTCAATAATATGTTATGTCTAAGATTTAAAACTTAAAATAATATTTTATACAAAAATACCACTAAAAAATACCTCCTCCATGGTTTGTTGAAGCTCATCAGTTGCAATGTAGTTTTGCTAGTAGTAGGAGAGTTCTTCCAAGCATTATTTTCCCATTTTCTTTTCCCACTTTCCCAGAGGGAAATAATAGAATCCTCCCAGCCAACTAGGAGCCTAGCCGACTTCCTATATCCAAGAAACCTTTCGGTTTCTTGGTCCTCCATTCCTGTGACTTCAAGAAAAGTAAAGCACATATGCTCTAAGAAGACTATCACAAGAATTATATCTTCCAAGAATTTCACAATCTCTCATCATGCTCAAACCTCCCAATCCTCTCCTTCCTCATCACTTCTTCTCCCTATTTATCAAGTTTCCATACATCCTTCCCCAAGTCTCATCAACCACCCTCATTATTATCCATCAACCTCCCTTATCTAGAGTTTTAGGAAAGGATTAAAATAAAACTAAAATATAAATGACTTGCATTCAACAACAATAAATAAAATGCAAATTCTTTCTTCTCATGCTAGCTAATAAATGCAATTTGACAATTTTCCCCAAAATGTACATGAAAACCCGTCGTGCTCATTTAATTCATCATACCAACCATCAATCAAAGTCAAAGAAGGTATTTAATTCTTCTATATATTTTGTATGTAATATAATCTACATAATCAATAAAAATTCAATTAAATAGTTAATAATCTACTTTAATAATTAATACATTAATTAATTGTACTAGTGTAAATGTGTAGGGTATGTGTGCGTAGCTAGCGGACACATATCTCATGCATGTACTAATGATAAAAAAACATTGTCTCTAGTGCATAGTTTGTGTATGATCACACTAAGAAATGTAGGACAACAAATCAAGTAAAGCATCATTTAATAATCTCAACGAATAAAATTACACCAATTCATCAATAACTCATTATCATACTTAAAATATCAATAGGAAATAAAAAAAGGGTTTTAAACATGGTAGGAACCAAGTGAGTAAACAATAGTGACATTTCTAATTCCCAATCAGTATTCTCAACTAACATCGAAGCATCCTTCCTTCCTAACCTACATCCATCTTCCATCCTATCCTTTCCTCTGTTGGACTAAGTTGGAGCGTCAACTATATTGACCTAACTCCAGATAGAACCTGTAAGCGGAAGTGTCATACATCTCGACCAAGCTTCCCCAACAAGCAACTAACAGTCCCCATCACACATCTAGGGAAGCGTGACTTCACACAACCCTCCCACGACTTTAGGTTTCAAAGGATAAATAGTGGGCGATACCTCCACCCCTCCTTATAGAACTAGGGTCAACACCCTACATCAAGCCCTATTGTGCAACTACTGTTCTTAGAGTCGCGTCATCAAACAACCACTCTGGGAAAGCTATGTGTCCTGTCAAAACCACACTTACCACAAATCATAGCAATATTTCGAATCATAAATTAAATATACATTATAAATTATAGCATACACTACCTTCTTGATGTCTACGTCATCCATGTTACCTCATCACCATAGTCATTTGGCTATCACATAGCTCATCAACCTATAGGTTAGTTCACCAATAACTCATATCCATGTATATACATCATAATTAAAAAAATATAAGAATCCATATCTGTATTGACGTTCAATTAAGAAATGTATGTTTATTTTTATCATGTCTTGCATCTGTTATGCATTCACAACATAACTTTGAATCGGTATCCATGTACCTAAATTCCACATCTTAATTTGAATGTTTAAACAAATAAAAGAGTTATCATCATCATGAGCATATAACAATGAATATAATATTATGCAACACATAAATAGGTCCATATGTACACTTGTCACATGTCTATATCAACATTGTTGAGTCCAAATAGTTGTTAAACAATGAATTACTAAGATGAGAAAAATCAAAGTTCTAACTACCTAAGGCCAAAATATGGGGCGTTACATACACCCACTCTTGAAAAAACTTCATCCTGAAGTTATGATCATTCACAATATGAGGAGAATTTATGACACAACTTTTATGTGTCTTTCTTGATAGCAAACCTTGTGTTATATTGGTCCCACTGGACCTTGAATTGATTAAAACATATCGAGGCTATTAATATATTGATTGCAACTATGCATATTTAGCAGGAACCTAACTAAGTCTTGACTCTATGTTATTACCACTTGCAAATTAATTAACAGAAAGACATACTTCTCTTATAGTTGTATTCATCTCAAGTTCCATATTTAAAGTATAGTCTACTAATTTGACAACCAATTATAATCGTATATTATTATCAATTCTTTAGTTAAGTGAATCGTACATTGATTTTGATTATAAATTCCATTAATCCCATCATGTAATTCCACCTAGAATATATCTTCGTAATTATAATCAATTATCACTAACTTGACTATCACCTTAACTCAAGTGATACAATACATACATCATCACAAAAGTTTCTCATGCTTATTAACATTGATTAAGACTCTGCTAAATGATTGTCATGTGATGTCCTCACTTCATAGTTTGGTCATTGTCCTCAATCTCACTTTCCTCTTAAGTCATATAAATTAGATCTTGACCAATGTAAATGTTTAGAATAGGGTTCGTTTCATCATAGTCAAGGAAAATTATGCTTTCTACCAACAATTCACTATTACTAATGTGCCTATATGTAAAGAACACCATGTTGACATGTGATTTTGTGAACATTTCAATATTAAGAATAAGAATAAATTTACTAAGGGTTCATTCCAAAATATTTAGTCACTTGTCCTTAAGGTCTTCTCTACAATTATACTTTGTATTTCTCAAAATTATATTCTCTATAATTACCTAATACTTATTAACTCTTGCCTATAACTCTTTTCTTCTCCATCTCTAGCACTTTTGATTTCCTTACCCCTACCATGAAAGAAGTTTAACAATGAGAAGCATGTTTTCATTATTCCTCATCTAATTTTTTTTTTAAAGAAGAGTTTCTTTACATGGAAAAATACTTCTTAGTGAGTAAGTAGTTGCTAGACTTATTGATGTATTTGAAGTTGTGAGTTTCCATTTAGATAGCTCACCCCTCTTACAATCGACTAATGCATAATAATCCATGACACTCCATTGGAACCTCTACTACTAAATAATTTCATGGACGAAAGTTGACTCAACATCATGTTGGCCAATAGAAATTGGTTAATATACCCCCTTACATATTATGATATAAATAAACATATTGTCACAATATTTCACTTATCGTTCTAAACTTAAGTTTTAGGTTCATAACATTGGCCCACTTACAATATCCCTTGATTGTTTGTAGGAACATGGAACTAGCATAAGCACCCGATAGAACGCTACGTTGTCAATGTCACTGTACTAACTTGAATAATAATTGAATATAATCCACAATCTTGCTATGGAAAACTCAACACTACACCCTTTCTAGGGTCAAGGCTCTTTCCCACCCACACTTAACTACATAGGCATCTCATGTGCATAAGCTATACTCTTAAGCTAGCTAAACTTTCATATATTGCACCCCATATCATTTTCTTCAAAATTTTGGTAGTGTTCTCTTAAATTGACCCATAGTCATCTAACCTCCTCTCTTGGAAGAACAAATGGAGATGTATAAAACCACATATCTTCTCATCTACAACATATAACACATAATAGTTATGTAGGGGAACCGTTATTGGTATCCACTTATAACAAAATAAAACCAAGATAGCATACAACTAGCTGACCTCCTTACGAATCAACCTTTTCATAACTCACAAGTAATCAATATACTTCTTACAATATCCAAAACAAATAAATAAATATATATTTATTTTACTACTCTCCTTAAATAAAATCACTTTTATCAAATTTAAAGATACTCAAATAATACAAAATCTCATTATTATGACCTAACTTTTTTTATTTTATTTGTTTTAATATTTCATATTGAAAATTTCAAAGCATTAATATATATATATATATATATATATATATATATATATATATATATATATATATATATAAACACCCACTCCACTTAGCTTCTATCTATCACTTTTTATAAAAGTTTCCATTCTCGTTATAACTTATCCACATAAATCATATGGCACTTGTCATTACACATTTTATCTTAATATACTTATTCAAATTTGATTGTCACTTGTCATGTAAACATCTTATCTAATATAAGTATTCAAATTTGATCTTAATATACTTATTCAAATTTGATTGTCACTTGTCATGTAAACATCTTATCCTAATATAAGTATTCAAATTTGATTGAATTTGTATTAGGTGGTAAATTTTAATATTATTATTATTTTTATATGTATTATTATTATTATTAACAATAATATTTAAAATAAAAATAATAATTACAATATATTTTTAATATTTTTAAAATATTCAAACTTTAAAATTTTATTATTATATTAATTTCTTTAACATTATATTTTGAATAGATTTATTTTCATACTTTTAAAATATTTTATATAGATTTATTTTCATACTTTTAAAATATTTTAAAATATTTTATATAGATTTATTTTCATACTTTTAAAATATTTTAAAGTTAATAAGTAATAGATAGATTCCAATTTCTAACCTCACATAACCTTATATTTTCATACTTTTAAAATATTCTAAAATTAATAGATAATAGATAGATTCCAATTTCTAACCTCACATAACTTTACAATATTTGATTTTTCTTAACGATGCAAAAATTATATAAAAATTTTCAATAATAAATATATTTGTTTTTTTAAACAAAAGATAATTTATTATTTTAACATAAGTAAAAAATTAATAGAGTCTGATCATTATCTTAAAAGTTAACTTAATTAAATTTAATCCACTTAACTAAATTAATAATATAAATATTTATTAAATCATAAAAATAACATGAAAATTAAATGAGTTTATGTCAATTAAACCACATAATAAAAATATAAAAAAATATTATAAAAATAAAATTATATATACATAATTATTTTAATCTATATATAAAGTGTGTAATTTTTTTTGTTAATTCAAAATATATTATTCCAACCTTTAACTTTAACTTTACTTCCACAAAGTAAATATATTGTAAAAATATTATATATATATATATATATATATATATATATATATATATATATATATATAAAAAAATATATATAAAAATACATCTTATACAAAGAAGTCAACGACTCTCTCGACTATCTACCATACACTTTCAATAGATTAATAAACCTTTAATTTGAATACAGCTACAACCCATTAATAAATCCTTGAATTTGAATACAACCTATTAATAAACCATGAATTTGAATGATGGCAAATCTTATTGCAATTAAAATCTGCTAACATCCGGAAATACTTGTTATATTGGAAATGATGTCTACCTTATATATTTATTTATTTGTTGTAAAAACATATATGTCCTATTTATAAAATATATATATATATATATATATTTTTATAGAAAAAGATATATATGTCTTATTTATAAAATATCTATTTTTATAAAAAAAGATATATATGTTTTATTTATAAAATATCTATCTTCATAGAATATAGAACATGAACATTATCCTATTTTATAAGCAATTATATATATATATATATATATATATATATATAAACCAAAATGTAGTTATTATTATTTTCTTCTCGTTACTTCCAAACCATGACCCTCATCAAGATATGTGCCATCTTAAAAGATGATCACATAAGTGCAATGAGAGTATATTTTGGCTTGTTATATTTTTCTTTTACAAGTCTTAATTGTTGGAATTGCAAATGCGGAAAACACAATTCACATAAGACAATCAATAAACACGTAGATAAGAAACACAAAGATTTCACGTGGTTCACCCAAACGTTGGGCTACATCCACAAAGCAGAGGTATCGGTTGTCTTATTATTCAAATCATGGAGATTACAACAACTTCACTCATTCCTCTCACACCCAGCCTCTACATGCATACATCAAATTATAGCAATGTACATTAGAAACTGGAATGGGCTCATAACTAAATTCTAACTTGGTCTTATTGGTTACAACCAACGCTGGATTATAGGATTTGAAATCCTAATCCTGGGAATTTGTTGTCACCGTTTAACAATATCCACCTTGACAATAATTAACCTGATACCTTGCTCCTCCTTTTGTTCATCACCTTTTCTGCAAGCCATGAGAAACCAAGCACCATCGTAGCTTCTCCAACAGTACTGGTTTTGTGAACATGTCTGCGCAGTTCTATTTTGTATGCACTTTCTCAAGAGAGGCTCCACGTTCATTGATGACCTATCTTACAAAATGGTACTTGATAGGTGTATGTTTTGTTTCACTGTGGAAGGCTGGATTCTTGGCCAAGTGAATAACACTTTGACTATCACAAAGTAACTTTACTTTGTCCTGCATCCTTCCAAACTCACCAAACAAACCTTTCCACCAAACTACCTCTTTGTAAGCATGTGAAGCAGCTACGCATTCTGAAGAGATTAATATTGGTTTCACATCGTTCATACCAAACCTCAAAATTATCTTCTCAACATATTTCTGTTGTGACAACCAAAGCTCACCATTCCTTCTGTCTCTGAATATATTGAACGCCCTAGCCATCTTAGCCTTTAACCTATTGTTCTCAGTTATGATTTTGCTTGCTAAAATCATATCATCAACATACAATACTAAGATAATGAATACGCCATTATTCAATTTCTTAAAGTAGACACAATGATCATACTCATTCCTTGTATAATTCTGGCTCACCATGAAAGAGTCAAATTTCTTGTACCATTGTTTGGATGACTTCCTCAGACCATACAATGATTTCTTGAGCCTGCAAACAAATTTCTTGCTGCGATTCTGAATGAACCCTTCAGGTTGTTCCATGTAGATCTCTTCATCCAAATTTCCATGTAAGAAATCAGTCTTAACATCTAGTTTCTCCAACTCCAAATCAAGCAATGCAACTAATGCTAACACATTTAAACAGTCTTTACAACTGGTGAAAAAATCTCATGAAAGTAAATGCCTTCTTTCTGGGAATATCCTTTCACAACCAACATTGCTTTGTACCTTTCCACTTATCATCAACACCCTTCTTCATCTTGTAGACCCACTTGTAACCTACAATTTTTCTGTCTCTTGGAAGTTCTACCAGGTCCCATGTAGCATTCCTCTCTAATGCCTTCATTTCATCCTTCATTGCTTCTTTCCATTTATCACTGTTAGAAACCTTCACAACTTCCTGATAGCATGAAGGTTCATCATCATTAGTACTTAAAGAAACTGATGAAATAAAATCATCATACCTTCTTGGAGGATTTATGACCCATGTATACCTCCTTAGGGAGGTTTGTGGCTCATTCACAATCTGTTGACTTCCATCATCAACCATGTCTTCCTCTATTGCAGGAGACTCTTCATGAACATCTTCTGAAACTTGTTCATGTTCACCTTCATTAGTTTCAAACTGAATTTGTTGATACTTTGGTGCTTCTTCTTGTTTCATTTGAACATCTACATTTGATTTGATGAGAGATGATTCATCAAATATTCCATCTCTGTTAATGGTGATCTTGTGGGCAGTAGGATCCCACAACCTGTACCCCTTAATACCATCACCATATCCAACAAAGATAAGACTTTTTTTTTTTTTTGATCTAATTTAGAACGTTGATGTTTTTGAATTAGAGCATAGGCATCGCAACCAAAAACTTTAAGATTAGAATAATTACAAGGGTGACCTGTCCATACCTCTTCAGGTTTTTTTCATTCTATTGATGTTGATGGTGATCGATTCACTAGATAAAAAGTTGTAGATACAGCTTCTACCCACAGTTCCTGCTGCAGGTTGGTGTTACTCATCATACTCCTTGCTCTCTCTAGAAGAGTCTCATTCATGCGTTCAACAACTCCGTTTTTCTAAGGAGTATAGGAAGTGGTTGTATGCCCATCAATACCAAATTCCTTGCAATAATTCTCAAACTCCATTGACATAAATTCACCACCATTATCAGTTCTTAAACATTTAATGGATCTACGAGTTCTCTTTTCCACTAAAGCTCTAAACTGTTTGAAAACTGTAAATACATTAGCCTTACTTTTCAACATATAGACCCAAACCTTCCTAGAGAAATCATCTATAAAAGTTACAAAATATGATGATCCTCCATATGAAATAGTAGGGGATGGTCCCCAAACATCAGAATGGATATCATCAAGGATTCCTTCACTGATGTGTCTTCCAGTTTTAAATCTCTGTCTATTCTGTTTTCCATAAATTTAGTGCTTGCATAAATCTAACTTTAAAGACTTTAGACTAGGAAGTAACTTGCGACCAGTTAATACCTTTAGTCCTTGTTTGCTCATATGACCCAACCGTTGATTCCACAGTCAAACAAAATCAATGTCTTTCTTAGATACTGTTGTCGCATGATCTGACTCAGTTCTTCCTTCTAATAGGAACATGTTACCAACCTTCTATGCTTTCATAACCAGTAGGATTCCTTTGTAGACTTTCATACGTCCACCTTGAACGATACTCTTATATCCTCCAATGTCTAAAACTCCCAAAGAAATTATGTTCTTCCTAAGCTCAGGTACATGTCTCACATCAGTTAGTATTTTAATAGTTCCATCAAACATCTTAATTTGAATGCTACCAATTCCCACAACTTTACATGATATGTCATTTCACATGCAAACTATTCCATCATCTATAGACTGGTAAGTAATAAACCAGTGTCTATGAAGACACATGTGATTTGAAGCACTAGAATCTAATACTACTATTGGTCATGATGTGAACCAATACTAATTGATAAAACTTCATCAGTCATACATGAACCTGTTGCTAAACCTGTTTTGGTTGCATTTTTTTCCTTTGTCTCTTTTGGAGGGTCTTCTTTGAAGGCTTGTTGTCTCTTCCAACAATCCTTCTTCAGGTGTCTATATTTTCCACAAAACAAACACTTAAGCTCTCTTTTCTTTCCCTTCGACTTTGACTGAGAGAAATCCCTCTGACTGTGTCCTCTTTCTTTAGGTCTGCCTCTGACCATCATTGCCTCAGATGTAGAGGTTTCTAGATTTGATTTCTTCCTTGTTTCCTTAGACTGTAAGGCTCCAACAATATCATAAAACTCAATACTTTTTGTTGAAATGAAACTAATAGAGGTAACAAAATGATCACATGACGCGGACAAAGAACACAATAATGTAATTTCCTTATCTTCAGATTCGAATGTCACTCCCATGCTAGTCAAATGAACTAAGAGAGTATTAAAAGTATTTAAATGATCATCTATTTTTGTACCTTCCTTCATGTGCAAACTGTACAATTGTTTTTTCAAAAAGATCATGTTTGTCAAGGATTTCTCATGTACAGGCTTTCCAACTTCATCCATAAACGGATTGTTGTCTTCTCCAAGACAATGTTGAACATAACATCATCAACCAAACACAAGCATATGACACTTATTGCTCTCGCATCAATCTCATCCCAGTCATCATCTTTTATGGTTGTGGGTTGCTTTGATTTTCCCAAAAGCACCTTCACCATGCCTTGTTGCATGAGCAGATCGTGCATCTTAACCTTCCAAATCTCGAAATTTTTCTTGCCATTGAACTTCTCAATTTTGAACTTAGCACTCTGCATCTTTTCCATTAGAGGAAATATTCCAAAAAACACCACTACTTATAATAACCAAGGCCTTTATATTGAGGAATGATTTTACTCAATGTTGAACAATAATTTAAAAAAGGTTTAATCCAAAAGAATCTTTTAATAATATATTAAAAAGGTTTAATAAAAAATATTTTATTTAAAAAAATTCACCTTTTTAAAAAATTTACCACTTGAATTTATGCATTAAATATAATATGCATATAATACTTTTATAGCATCCTCCACCCGTTTATAAAACAAAGATCATACTTTAAAGCCCTTTAAAAAAACATACCTTAAAATTTTTGAAAGGGAAAAATCATATGAGTGAGATTGGCGCTACTTGGACCATTTAAGGGGAGTGCTAGTTTGATGGGGGGGCGCTCCTTGAGTGTGGAAAGGGGAGCGCTAGCACTCCTAGACTATGAATGGGGGAGTGTCGATGCTCCCTTTATGCAGCTAGCTTGGTGTTGATGGAAAACTGCGTAAGTCACCACCACATCAGTGCTCCCATCCAGTAGCATGCCCAATGCTGATGCCAAAAACAACACTCCCTTCTTGTTTTCCAGTGATCGGAGAACAATCAACAACCTCAAAATTTTAGCGAAGTCTTTCCAGTCTGTAGCCTCCTCACGAAATTTGACTAATGCATGGCATCCTCAAGCTCTGATACCACTTGTTGGAATTGCAAATGTGGAAAACATAATTCACATAAGACAATCAATAAACACGCAGATAAAAAACACAAAGATTTCATGTGGTTCACCCAAACATTGGGCTACGTCCACCAAGCAGAGGTATCGATTGTATTATTATTCAAATCATGGAGATTACAACAACTTCACTCATTCCTCTCACACCCAACCTCTACATGCATACATCGAAGTATACCAATGTACATTAGAAACTGATTATTGAATGTGCTCATAACTAAATTCTAACTTGGTCTTATTGGTTACAACCAACGCTAGATTATAGGATCTGAAATCCTAATTCTGGGAATTTGTTGCCACCATTTAACAATATCCACCTTGACAACAATTAACCTAATACCTTGCTCCTCCTTTTGTTAATCACCTTTTCTGCAAGCCAAGAGAAACCAAGCACCATCGTAGCTTCTCCAACAGTACTGGTTTTGTGAACATGTCTGTGTAGTTCTCTTTTGTATGCACTTTCTCAAGAGAGACTCCACATTCATCGATGACCTGTCTTACAAAATGGTACTTGATAGGTATATGTTTTTTTTTACTGTGGTAGGATGGATTCTTAGCCAAGTAAATAACACTTTGACTATCACAAAGTAACTTTACTTTGTCCCACATCCTTCCAAACTCACCAAACAAACCTTTCAACCAAACTGCCTCTTTGCAAGCATGCGAAGTAGCTATGTATTCTGATTCTGTAGTGCATAAAGAAACAATGTTCTGTAGCTTTGGAATCCAACTAATAGCTCCACTTGAAAGAGTAAATACATTCCCTGAAGTCGACCTTCTCTTGTCCAAATCACCTACAAAATCAGAATCAACATATCCACAGACTAATTCACAACCACTCTTATGAGTGATACAGTAATCACTTGTGCCCCTCAGATACCGAAGCACCCATTTCATTGTTTCCTAGTGTTCCCTACCTGGATTTTCCATATACCTACTGACAACCCCAATTGCATGTGAAATGTATGGCCTTGTACTAACCATCGCATACATTAGACTTCCTATTGCATTAACATATGGTATTCGAGACATATATTCCTTTTCTTCTTTTGTACTAGGACATAAAATTGAAGAAAGCTTAAAATGGGAAGCCAAAGGGATTGATATTGGTTTCACATCGTTTATACCAAACCTCAAAAGTATCTTCTCAACATACTTCTATTGTGACAACCAAAGCTTACCATTCCTCCTGTCTCTGAATATCTTCATGCCCAAAATCTGCCTTGCTGCTCCTAGATCTTTCATATCGAACCTCCTAGCCATATGAGCCTTTAACTGGTTGATCTCAGTTATGATTTTTCGTACTAAAAGTATATCATCAACATACAATACTAAGATAATGAATATTCCGTTATTCAATTTCTTAAAGTAGACACAATGATCATACTCACTCCTTGTATAATTCTGGCTCACCATGAAAGAGTCAAATTTCTTGTACCATTGTCTGGGTGACTGCCTCAGACCATACAATGATTTCTTGAGCCTGCAAAAATATTTCTTGCCACGATTCTGAATGAATCCTTCAGTTTGTTCCATGTATATCTCCTCATCCAAATCTCCATGTAAGAAAGAAGTCTTAACATCTAGTTTCTCCAACTCCAAATCAAGCAATGCAACTAATGCTAACACATTTCGAATTGAAACAGTCTTTACAACTGGTGCAAAAATCTCATGAAAGTCAATACCTTCTTTATGCGGATATCCTTTCACAATCAACCTTGCTTTATACCTTTCCACCTTATCATCAACACTCTTCTTCAGCTTGTAGACCCACTTTCAACCTACAATTTTTCTGTCTCTTGGAAGTTCTACCAGGTCCCATGTAGCATTCCTCTCTAATGCCTTCATTTAATCCTTCATCGCTTCTTTCCATTTATCATTGTTAGAAACCTTCACAGCTTCTTGATAGCATGAAGGTTCATCATCATTAGTACTTAAAGATACTGATGAAACAAAATCATCATACCTTCTTGGAGGATTTCTGACCCCTGTAGACCTCCTTAGGGAAGTTTGTGGCTCATCCACAATCTGTTGACTTCCATCATCAACCATGTCTTCCTCTGCTGCAACAGACTCTTCATGAACATCTTCTGAAACTTGTTCATGTTCACCTTCATTAGTTTCAAACTGAATTTGTTGATAATTTGGTGCTTCTTCCTGTTTCATTTGAACATCTACATTTGATTTGATGAGAGATGATTAATCAAATATTACATCTCTCTTAATGGTGATATTGTGGGTAGTAGGATCCCACAACCTGTACCCCTTAATACCATCACCATATCCAACAAAGATAAGCCTTTTTTTTATTTTGGATCTAATTTAGAACGTTGATGTTTCAGAATTAGAGCATAGGCATCACAACCAAAAACTTTAAGATTAGAATAATTACAAGGGTGACTTGTCCATACCTCTTCAGGAATTTTGCATTCTACTGTTGTTGATGGTGATCGATTCACCAGATAACAAGCTATAGATATAGCTTATGCCCATAGTTCCTGCTGCAAGTAGGCGTTATTCAACATACTATTTTCTCTCTCTAGAAGAGTCATGTTTATGCGTTCAACAACTCCGTTTTGTTGAGGAGTATATGCAGTGGTTTTATGGCCATCGATCCCAAATTCCTTGTAATAATTCTCAAACTCCATTGACGTAAATTCACCACCATTATCATTTCTTAAACATTTAATGGATCTACGAGTGCTATTTTCCACTAAAGTTCTAAACTGCTTGAAAACTGTAAATACATCAGCCTTACTTTTCAACATATAGACCCAAACCTTCCTAGAGAAATTATCTATAAAAGTTACAAAATATGATGATCCTCCATATGAAATAGTAGGGGATGGTCCCCAAACATCAGAATGGATATAATCAATGATTCCTTCACTGGTGTGTCTTCCGATTTTAAAACTCTGCCTATTTTGTTTTCCTTAAATACAGTGCTTGCATAAATCTAACTTTAAAGACTTTAGACTAGGAAGTAACATGCGATCAGTTAATACCTTTAATCGTTGTTCGCTCATATGACCCAACCGTTGATGCCACAACCAAACAAAATCATTGTCTTTCTCAGATACCATTGTTGCATGATTTGACTCAGTTCTTCCTTCTAATAGGAAAAGGTTACCAACCTTCTTCTCTTTCATAACCAGTAGGATTCCTTTGTAGACTTTCATAAATCCACCTTGAACAATACTCTTATATCCTCCAGTGTCTAAAACTCCCAAAGAAATTAGGTTCTTCCTAAACTCAGGTACATGTCTCACATCAGTTAGTGTTTTAACAGTTCTATCAAACATCTTAATTTGAATTCTACCAATTCCCACAACTTTACATGATATGTCATTTCCCATGTAAACTATTTGGAGGGTATTCTTTGGAGGCTATTCTTTTGGAGGGT
Source organism: Picea engelmannii (assembly GCA_009831015.1). NCBI lineage: Eukaryota > Viridiplantae > Streptophyta > Pinopsida > Pinales > Pinaceae > Picea > Picea engelmannii. The sequence goes on along the minus strand of ML811897.1, from coordinate 54,164 downwards.
ATTCTTTGGAGGCTTGTTGTTTCTTCCAACAATCCTTTTTTAGGTGTCTAGATTTTCCATAAAACCATCACTTAAGCTTGCTCTTCTTTCCCTTTGACTTTGACCGAGAGAAATCCCTTTGACTGTGTCCTCTTTCTTTAGGTATGCCTCTGACCATCATCGCCTCAGATGTAGAGGTTTCTAGATTAGATTTCTTCCTTGTTTCCTCAGACAGTAAGGCTCCAACAATATCATAAAACTCAATACTTTCTATTGAAATGAAACTAATAGAGGTAACAAAGTGATCCCATGATGCAGGAAAAGAACACAATAATGTAATTTCCTTATCTTCATATTCGAATTTCACTCCCATGCTAGTCAACTGAACTAAGAGAGTATTAAAAGTATTTAAATGATCAACTATTTTCATACCTTCCTTCATGCGCAAACTGTACAAATGTATTTTCAGGAAGATCATGTTTATCTAGGATTTCGTCATGTACAGGCTTTCTAGTTTCGTCCATAAACCGACTGTTGTCTTCTCTGAGACAATGTTGAACAAAACATCATCAGCCAAACACAGGCGTATGGCACTCAGTGCTCTCACATCAATCTCATCCCAATCATCATCTGTTATGGTAGCGGGTTGATTTTCTTTTCCCAAAAGCACCTTCACCATGCCTTGCTGCAGAAGAAAATCATGATCTTAACCTTCCAGATCTCGAAATTGTTCTTACCATTGAACTTCTCAATTTCAAACTTAACACTCTGCGTCTTTTCCATTAGAGAAAACATTCCAAAAAAACCCATTGCTTATAATAACCAAAACCTTTATATTGAGGAATGATTTTACTCAATGTTGAACAGTAATTTAAAAATGGTTTAATCCAAAATAACCTTTTAATAATATATAAAAAAGGTTTAATAAAAAATATTTTAATAAAAAAAATCACCTTTTTAAAAAATTCACCATTTGAATTTATGCATTAAATATAATATGCATATAATACTTTTATAGCATTCTCCACCCGTTTATAAAACAAAGATCATACTTTAAACCCCTTTAAAAAACCATACCTTAAAATTTTGGAAAGGGAAAAATCATATGAGTGAGATCGACGCTCGTTGGACCATTTAAGGGGAGCGCTAGTTTGATGGGGAGTGCTCCTTGAGTGTAGAGAGGGGAGTGCTAGCGCTCCTAGATTATGAATGGGGAAGTGTCGATGCTTCCTTTATGCAGCTAGTTTGGCATCGATGGAAAACCGCGTAAGTCACCACCACATCAACGCTTTTATCTAGCAGGGTGTCCAGCGCTGATGCCAAAAACAATGCTCCCTTCTAGTCTTTTAGTGATTGGAGAACAATAAACAACCTCAAAATTTCAGTGAAGTCTTTTCAGTCTGCAACCTCCTCACGAAATTTGACTAATGTGTGGCCTCCTCAAGCTCTGATACCACTTGTTGGAATTGGAAATGCGGAAAACACAATTCAAATAAGACAATCAATAAACACGCAGATAAGAAACATAGATTTCACGTGGTTCACCCAAATGTTGGGCTACGTCCACCAAGCAGAGGTATCGATTGTCTTATTATTCAAATCATGGAGATTACAACAACTTCACTCATTCCTCTCACACCCAGCCTCTACATGCATACATCAAAATATAGCAATGTACATTAGAAACTAATTATTAAATGTGCTCGTAACTAAATTCTAACTTAGTCTTATTGGTTACAACCAACGTTGGATTATAAGATCTGAAATCCTGATCTTGGGAATTTGTTTTCATTGTTTAACATTAATCACTTCACTAGATAAGTCAAAAAAATTAGTTAGAGAAGATAATCTATAAGTCAATAACGTATCGAATATTTGTGGTAAGTGAGGAATTGTCTCAGAATAAATCTAATTTTTGATTGATATGATTTTGATTGAATACAATGGATGAAGATCAATATGTACGATGCATAAGCTATGAGAAGCATTAACTACATAACAATCCAATCCAATTTTTTCATGCAAGCTCAATTTTTAATAATAACTATAGTATTATAGATTCTATAATAATAAGTATCACCAACTATCTTTCTATGTCCTTCAAGCTCTTAAAAAACAAGTACATATATTAAATTTTATGGCAAAGCATTGACGTGAAAATGACTCATTAATATAGAGATTTGGTCTCTCCAATTTATCTCATATTCATTGCATCCCTATTCAATAAGTTCTGATTGTTCTTTATATCCATTTTGCAACAGTTATTTAAAAGTTCTACTAGATTTATATTAGTTTTTTTATTATTTGAAAACGATATTTTTCAATATTTTTTATTAATATTTTAATAAACATATGAATATTAAAATAGAGTATATAATCAAAAAGAATTATATTTATAATAAAAGAAAATTATGATTTAAAAAAAAACTTCACACACTAATATAAATACTAAATACTTGTAACCTGAGTCTTTTCCCTAGCCCCATTGATATCTGATGCTAATGAAGTTAAAATGGAAAGTTATGTTATCAAAAGATTTTTCAATCTGCATAAATATCTCCCTAAAGACGTACCCGATGAATGAATCTACTTTATATTGTCTTGATGTAGCTTGTTGAACAAGTGACACAAGTCAAAAGTATTCAAAATTTAGTATGAATATGATAGGATTATAATAACACTATAGATTATTAATAAATGGAGCACACCTCTCAATATCTCTCCGAACTCCCTATGTGGGGCACTTCAATTCTCGGATCAATATCTTTGATTGACCCATCTTCCCTACTTACGACTCACCAACCATTCTTTGTTGTAGTGTAGATATTGCTCCAGCAAGCCACTACTCTACTCATGTGATGTAGCCCTACTATTATAAATGAGGATCGATGATATTAAATTCATGTCAAAACAGTTGGACAAGATTGCAATTGATCGTCTTTGTCAGGGGAAAAGAGGTTAATTTTATTTATATAGACAATGGAAGTAGTTCTGGTTTATTAGTTGGATCATTGTTTACATAATTTCTACTTGAAAAATGTTAATTTCTACCATTGAATCTAATTATTTAGTGAATAATGGAAAAGTAAACAAGAACTAGGATGTGAATACTTAGAATGTTCCGGTAAGATTGGCATGCATTGTTTTCGATGCATAGTAGTGATAATATTAATAAAAGTCATTTGGGGCAACAACAAAAGATGAATCAGGAAAACAATCAAAGATCATGAATCCAAGGCTATTTCATTTAGGGAATACTTGAATTAGAACTGAAATAATTTAGCAAACTGAAATATTATTTGTTTCTGAAGTTTTGAATTATTATTTGCTCCTAAAGTTTTACTTGGGAAGGTCCATAGGCCCTGAGTATTAGAACTTGGTTGTGATACCAAATGTAACACCCATCCAGGATGCTAGACAATTAATCACTCATTAAATACATATGCAATAAAAAACTTTGTTTTAACATAATTTCATTGATTTTCATTTCCACAACTCTTTTACATTTGCTCAGTGATAATTGTTAATAATATGATGAATTTAGTAGTATGTTAACTCTAAGATTTAAAATTTAAAATAAAAATATAACAAAATACCACTGAAAAATATTCCCTCCATGGTTTGTTGAAGCTCATCAGTTGCAATGTAGTTCTAATAGTAGTAGGAGAGTGCTTCCAAGCATTCTTTTCCCATTTTCTTTTCCCACTTACCCAAAGGGAAACAATGAAATCCTCCCATCCAACTAGGATCCTAGCTGACTTCCTACATCCAAGAATCATTTCGATTTCTTGGCCCTCTATGCCTGTGACTCCAAGAACAACAAATCACATATGGTCTAAGAAAACTATCACAGTAATTATATATTACAAGAATTTCACAACCTCTCATCATGCTCAAACCTCCCAATCCTCTCCTTCCTCACCACTTCTTCTCCCTATTTATCAAGTTTACATACATTGTTCCCAAAGTCTCCTCAACCACCCTCATTATTATCCATCAACCTCCCTTATATAGATTTTTGGGAAAAGATTAAAATAAAACTAAAATATAAATCACTTGCATTAAACAACAAGAAATAAAATGCAAAGTATTTATTCTCATGCTAGCTAATAAATGAAATTTAACAATTTTCCCCAAAATGTACATGACAACCCGACATGCTCATTTAATTAATCATACAAACCATCAATCAAAGTCAAAGAAGGGATTTAATGCTTCTAGATATTTTGTATACAATATAATTTACATAATCAATAAACAATCAATTAAATAGTTAATAATCTACTTTAAATTAATACATTAATTAATTGTACTAGTGTACATGTGTAGGGTATGTGTGCATAGCTACTGGACACATATCTCATGCATGTACTAACGATAAACAACCATTTCCTCTCGTGTATACTTCATATATAATCACACCAAGACATGTAGGACAACAAATCAAGTAATGCATCATTTAATAATCTTAACGAACAAAATTACACCAATTCATCAATAACTCATTATCACACTTAAAATATCAATAGGAAATCAAAAGAGGGTTTTAAACATGGCAGGAACCAAGTGAGTGAATAATAGTGACATTTCTAATACCCAATCAATATTCTTAACTAACATCGAAACATCCTTCCTTGCTAACCTACTTCCATCTTCCATCCTATCCTTTCCTCTGTTGGACTAAGCTGGAGTGTCAACTATATTGACCTAACTCCAAATAGAACCCGTAAGAGGAAGTGTCATACATCTTGACCAAGCTTCCCCAACATGCAACTAGTTGTCTCCATCACACGTCTAGGGGAGCGTGACTTCACACAACCCTCCCACGACTCTAGGTTTCGAAGAATAAATAATGGGAAATACCTCCACCCCTCTTTATAGAACTAGGGACAACACCTTACATCAAGCCCTATTTTGCAACTAATGTTCTTAGAGTAATGTCATCAAACAACCACTCTGGGAAAGTTATGTGTCCTATCAAAACCACACTTACCACAAATTATAGAAATATTTTGAATCATAAATTAAATAATAATTAATACTTATAACATATGCTATATTCTTGATGTCTACCACATCCATGTTACCTCATCACTATAGTCATTTGACTATCACATAGCTCATCAACTTGTAGGTTAGTTCACCAATAACTCATATCCACGTATATACATCATAATTTCATATAACAATCAATATTTGTATTGACATTCAATTAAGAAATGTATGTTTATTTTTATCATGTCTTGCATTTGTTATGCATTCACAACATAACTTTGAATCGGTATCCATGTACCTAAAATCCACATCTTAAGTTGCATGTTTAAACAAATCAAAGAGTTATCATCATCATGAGCATATAATAATGAAAATAATAGTATGCAACACATAAATAGGTCCTGATGTACACTTGTCACATGTCTATATCAACATTGATGAGTCCAAATAGTTGTTAAGCAATGCATTACTAAGATGAAAAAAATCAAAGTTCTAACTATCTAAGGCCAAAAGATGGGGTGTTACAATCCCTTACAGTTTCTTTTGGAGTATCGCCATATTTTGTAACATTTATAGATGATTACTATAGAAAGGTGTGGGTCTATCTTATAAATATGAAAGTTGATGTGTTTAATGTATTTAAAGAATTTAGAGTTTTAGTTGAAAAGGGAACTGGAAGGGAAATCAAGTGTTTGAGAAAAAATAATGGATGTGAGTTCACACCCTTGGAATTTGAGAAATATTGCAAGGAAGTTGGGATTGGAAGGCATAAAATTGTGGTATACACTCCTCAACAAAATAGTGTGGCAGAACACATGAACAATACTCTTCTAGAGAGATCAAGGAGCATGCTTAGTAATGCCAATTTTCAACAAGATTTGTGGGAAGAAGTAGTCACTACTACTTTCTATTTGGTAAACTAGTCACCATGAACTGTAATAGATTGCAAAATTCTTGAAGAGGTATGGATAGGTCACACTTTTGATTACTCGAAGTTGAAAATATTTGGTTGTAATGTTTATGCACTTATTCCTAAAGATCAACATTCAAAGTTAGACTCCAAGTCAAAGAAGTACATTTTTGTTGGTTATGATGATGTAGTTAAGGGATATATATTGTTGATCTGGATTATTTTCTGCACAAAATGAGAGAGGATATTGTTGATTAAGGTTGGTTGTCATTGATGTCAACCCTCGAAGAAAGCCCCGTAGCATAAAGGTTTGGGTAATGGACCCAATATTGTTTGATGTAAATATGACTCATTATTGTTTTGTCATGGTTGATAAGAAATAAATATGGATGAACTCCAAAGTGGTCCCCTTATGGTGAAAGCCCTCACGGGAAGACGTTTTTTGGAGTAAGAGAAACCATGCTTAATTGTGGAATAATGATATGAAGGAAAATGATTTTGTCAGGGAAAATATCCTAGATGGATAGTGCTTGTCATGTCATTTCCGATGGTATGTGGAACGTTACATAATTCCTCACGGTTAGAGAGTTATGGCCATGAGAAGTTGCAGACCCCAGGTTTGGGTAATGGACCCAAGTTTGTTTGATGGGTAACGGTATGAGTTATGATATATTTACAGATAATACTATTCTATATGGATAGTACATGTCATGCCATTTCTGGTGGTATGTAGAACGTCACATAACTCCTCACAGTTTGAGAGTTATGGCCTTACGAAGTTAGAGGACCCTCATATGTCATCTAGAAGCCCCAAAAGGTCAAAGTAGTCAAAGTGATTTAAGAGATTTTAAAAGGTAAATAATAAAGTGAAATGATGAGCGTATTATAATTCAAAGTGAATACAAAATAAATTATTTCAATAATAAATTTAATGGAGAAATTAGAAGTGGACCCAACCCTAAAATAAGGAAAGTGGGCCAAGTGAACTAGAAGATGTTTTTAAGGAAGCTACTTGTGTTGATACTGAGAGGGGGGTGAATCAATATCAAGTACAATTTAAAAGCCTTTTTCAACTTACAGTTAAACCATTCAATTATATCCAATGTGTTAGAGTCAGAAGTCACTCCTGGATTGCTTGCAGGAGCAGAGCCCAACGCCCATCAGTTTTATGTCACGATAAATTTCAATGGGTGATCTAATGGGTAGAGACTCGGGGAGATATCACTCTAATTCAGGGACTGGGACTGGTATGTAAGGAACATAAGAGGTCTTGATCTAACTTCAGTCAGTGAGTTTATTTAAAGATGAGCAGGTTGAAGACTTGGTGAGAGAAGTGAACAAACTACCTCAGGCAACAGACCGTTCAGTAGTTTGTAGAAGAAAAACTCTGAATACAAGATCCTCTTGGTTCAGGGCTTCGAGAAACTGAAAGGGGGACTTGAATGGATTCTCCAATTCCAAGTCGTTTAGCGCTAATAAAATCACAGAGATAGATTAGAAACAATGCAACTGCTACAGTGATCCAACCTACATCATCCTATAACAGTCACAACTCGATTGGATCCTCCAATTCCGAGGTGTTCTAACACAGTGTAAACAAAGACGTGAAAGAAGATGACATTCATAAGGCAAGAAGTATCAAGAGTCCATGCATAACCAGAATAACAGTGCTTCATTAACGTTTTACAACCGGGAGCCTTGCTCAACCATCGATAGATTACAAAATACAAAGACTGAGTTTATATACTCAAAAAAATTCGCCTAACAGAGGCGTGCTCAGTCATCCAAGGCTTGGTGTCCCTTCAGCCAAATTTGGACAGATATTCTTCGTCAGATGCCATCTTAACTGCGCATGGCTCCTGTAAGGGGAGTAGCTAAGCCATTAAGTGTTGAGTTAGCATGTGCAGACCTCTCTGGCTAGTCGAGGACTCGGCATGGATTCTTTGGAAAAATTGGTACACAGGACCCTCTTGGGTAGACAACTTGCCAGACCCTCCATACATTACACTTAATGAATGAGGAGAGGTTTCAACCACCCCTTCTCACCTTCATTTACTCCAAGCGAAAACCAGGATCAAGGTCAAATCAGACGGTGCATGGAGATCACGATGATCCTTTCGACGAATAGACTCGACGCCTTTGGCCCCTCTTGCACAACTCTTTTTATTTCCCAAGTGACCACGGGCTGTGACCCTGCGTTTATTCTCAAAGGCACTTTCGGTGTTCGTGAATAGGAAGGAGCTGATCCTTTCTTATCACGGTCATGATGAGCGAAACGTTGAGATGGCCTAATTGGGTGCCACGCGTCCCTCTCATATCTGATGGTTCTGAACTCACTCGGTGATGCTGTGGGCCCGGGTCCTCGACACTCTTGGCATTTCGCGCTTCGGGGTTATGAAGGAGCTTCTGCTTGTGCCTCGAAGTCGCAATGGGCGAAAAGGCGAGGAGCCTAATCGCGCACCAGGTGTCCCCTTTGGATGGACGACTGATATTGCTCCGTGATACTGCGGGCCCGACTTTGGGCGCTTTCGGCGCTTCAGGGTTCGGGGTTTCGAGATGTAGAACAACATAGAACCCTCACCCTTCAAACTCCCGAATGTCGAAACACCGACGCAACTAGATATTGCGCCACACGTCCTTTGGATAGACGACCGCTATCCTTTCCTGCACATACTATGGGCGCTATCCATTTCGCTAATCTCGGCACAACTCCGCTAATCGTGATTTCCTTCCAATCATAGATATTCTCTTATGGATGAATCTGGACCGTCGAAAATATTATCTCACCCACTTACTTTCTTGGAATCCTGAAATGAGATTTTTTCCGCGTGGCGCTCGGGTGCTTCTCATGCAACGTGAAGACCTGAATACTCTTGTGCCAAGGACAAGAAATGTTACTAACATTAGGCTCCATGGGGGATAGAGTCGTCCCTGTTATGCTCTAAGGACTCATTTTGTAGTTCCAGTGCCTTGCTGCTGGGCTATGGGGTCATTTATTTAAATATTAAAGACGGAAAGAAAAAAAAAATTATTTACAACCGTGAAAGAGCCATGTGCGGCTCAAGAGAAAAATCTTTCTAGGAAATGCCCATTCACGGGGCCATTGAAAAATTCTTGATCCTTCAAATCCCATACCCTGTAGGTGTTGTTTGAGAATACTTCAGACACTTTTAAAGGCCCGATCCACAGGGCTTCGAATTTTCCGTTCTTGCCTTTATCTTGTTTAGGAGCATCCCATTTTAGTCCCAGATCTCCCATCCGAAACTCTTCCTTCTTGGCATTCTTATCAAAAACCTGCTTGATCCTTTGTTGATGGTCCTGAATTCTGCCCATTACTTGCTCCCTGGCCTGCTGGACTTCCACTAGCTGATGAATTCTTCTAATCATGTTATTGGGCTCCTCTTGATGATCCTGGAGGAATTTCGCTACAGGAATGGCTAAATGAGAAGGGAAAACAACTTCTGTTCCATAGACTAATTGGAAAGGAGAGATGCCTATAGATCTCTTCGTGGTCACTTGATCGACCCATAGAGCAAATTTCAATCTTGAATGCCAGGCCTTCTTGTTGTCTTCCAACAGTCTTTTGATGATCCTTATCAGGCTTTTGTTGGAGGATTATGCTAAACCATTGCCCTGGGGATAGTATGGGGTGGAGTGAATCAGTTTGATCCCGAATTGCTCACAGAACTTGGCTAACAGTTCACCCCTAAAAGAAGCTGTGTTATCAGTGACAATCTTACTTGGGTAGCCGAATCTTGTGATGAGGTCTTCCAGGAATCCGATGATTACCTTGTGGGAAGCACTCCGGGTGGGGATCGCTTCAATCCACTTGGTGAAGAAATTGGTAGCAGTCAGGATCCATTTGTGCTGCCCACTGGAAGTGGGGTGAATTTCTCCAATGAAATCTAGGCCCCATTGTTGGAAAGGTCTTGAAACAACCACATGATTTAAAGGAAAAGACTTGAGTTGTTTTTTTCCCGCAAATATTTGACATTTGATGCAAGCTCTGACCCTTCTATAGACGTCAGTGAATACTGTGGGCCAGTAGTACCCAGCCCTGAGGATTTTGTGGGCTTTGGCCTTCCAAAAATGGTTCCCTCCACATAGGCCACTGTGAAATTCAACAATGATCCTGTCAGCCTCTTGTGGATCCATGCATTTTAAAAGCACCCCCAGGGGGTCTTTCCAGTATACAATTTGATCGACAAGGCAGTATATGACTGCCTTGAGCTTCAAAGCTCTTACTTTGCTTCTTTGCAGGACGTCTGGAGGCCGCAACTCTTGCGGAAAATATATGACATCCTTATACCAGGGACATTGAGCCAATGGGGGCTCCCTTTGAGGGTCTATTTCAGACAGCTGACCCCTTTGAATTCCTGAGCATTCATTGATGGAATTTACCCCCAAAGATTGGCAATTGGCTTCAGCCAATATCTTGGCTAAACCTTGACCTTTGATCAATTTGGTAGGCTTTATTTCCAGGTCAAATTCCAAAATCTTGGCTATCCACTTACTCCTCCTCCCGTCTATTTCAGGATGAATAAGAATGTCTTTAACAACAGCTGAGGGGACATAGGAAATGATTTTTGACTGCAGGACATAGATTCTAAATGCCTTGAGAGACTTTACCAGGGCATAGGCCTATTTCTCCATAGTGTCATACCTGACTTCGACATCCCTCAATGCTCGGCTAAAATAGGCAATAGGCTGCTCTAGCCCAACCTCGTCTGTCTGTAGTAAAATGACAACCACCATGTCAGGTGAGGCAAAGGAGAAAATAAGGAAATCCTTTGAGTAATCGGGAATGATAAGCACAGGGGCTTCAGTCAGGGCCTTCTTTATTTGCTCAAAGGAATGTCGCAATTCATAAGTCCACCTCACTTCATTTCCTTTCCTTAACATGGCTGTTATAAGTTTTACCTCCTCAGCAAAGTTAGGCACAAACCTCCTTAGAAAATTAATCTTACCAAGGAAAGATTGGACCTCCTTCTTGGACCTCAGGATTGGTAAGGCTTGTATTGCCTCAACTCTGCTAGGATCTGTCCTGACTCCTTCCGCTGATACTATGTGGCCCAGTAAATTTCCCTCCTGCATGGAGAACATAGATTTCTTAGGGTTTAATGAAATTCTGAAACTCCTGCATTTCAGGAAAACCTTCCTGAGATGACAACAGTGTTCTTTATCAGATTTTGAAAATACTGTGATGTCATCCAGATAGACGACCACAAATTTGTCCCTTTCCCAATGAAAGCTATGTCCATGGCACGTTGAAATGTTTCCCCTGCATTCGTCAATCCAAAAGGCATCTTGGCATACATGAATGTGTCCCATGGAGTGGTAAATTATGTATTTTCCCTGTCTTCAGGCAGAACAAAGACTTGATTGTAGCCAGAGAAACCATCAATCATGGACATCCTGGATTCTCCTATTACCCTCTGTAGTATATGTTCCATCTTTGGTAAGGGGTAGTTATCCTTCCGTGAGCTCTTGTTCAGGTTTCTGAAGTTGTTAGCGTCGGAAGTCACTCCTGGATTGCTTGCAGGAGCAGAGCCCGACACCCATCAGTTTTATGTCACAGTTTGTTTATAAAGAGTTGATCAAATGGAGATAAAGGCTCGAGGAGATATCACTCTAACTCAGGGACTGGGTCTAGCATGTATGGAACAAAGGAGGTCTTGATCTAACTTCAGCCAGTGGGTTGATTGAAATATGAGCAGGTGGAATACTTAGTAAGAAAGGTAGACAAACAACTTTGGGCAACAGGCTTTCAACAGTTTGCAGAAGAAAGACTCTGAATGCAAGATCCACTTGGTTCAGGGCCTCAAGAAACTGAATGGGGACTTGACTAGATCCTCCAATTCCAAGTCACTCAGTGATGAGAAAATCACAAGAACTGATCAGAGACAACGTAACTATTACAGTGATCCAACATACATCATCCTATAACAGCCACAACTCGACTAGATCCTCCAATTCCGAGTTGTTCTAACATAGTATAACAAAGATGTATAGAAACTAGCATTCATAAGCCAAGAAGTCTCAGAAGTCTATACATAACCAGAACGTCAGTGCTTCATTAAGACTTTACAACCGAGAGCTATGCTCAACCATAAATCCTTACAAAAATGGCAAAAATGCCTACATATACTTGGAACTAACTCTGGCCCTCAAGGCGCGATCATATTGTGAATTCAATGCTTAACGTTGAGGAACTTCTCTGTCAGGATGGGCTATCGGTCTGCCTCAATCAAATCTACCCTCTTCTCCCCTGTTGTGCGCCTCTTTAATTCATCATGGCTCGTGCCAGGGGGTAGCTGAGCCCTTTAAATATTGAACTGGCGTGTGCAAGATTCCCTGGTGAGTTGGAGGCTCGGCGTGGATTTCCTGGAGAGAACTGGTACAAGGGACTTTCCTGAGTCAATTTCAGCCGGGTCTTCCATACTCTGTAATAAATGGGTGACGCGAGGCTTTACCCACCCTCTTTCTCCTTTTCTGCTGAGTCGAAGCGGCTCTTTGGATCCCCGAATGAAATCCCGACCTAGTCCACAGGTCTCTTCTCCATTCCTCACGATCTCCTGAACTTCACCGAGGCCTTTTACCAACTCTGTATCGGGTTTCAGGGTTTCACGCTCCCCGTTGTCAAGAGTTCTTGACCCTTTGAACTCCTGATCACCGATTCTCCGATGAGCGTGAGTATGGGTTAGCCCTCCTGGCTATACTATGGTCCATGCGACCACCTATTATATGACCTGAGTCGAACCTCTGTCGGGGTTTCGGCGTTTTTGATGTCTCGATACATAAGCCCCCGGGACTCGCGATCCCCCGAAACCTGATGGCTCATGGCCATTGACATGTCAACGGTCCGTTTCCCATCATGAAAACCTGCCACCTGCCTTCCACTTGCGGTCCCATATCCTAACCGACGGTTTCCGAGATATCGCTTATCGCGATCTTGCAACTCTAGACGCAAATCTTTGCAGCTCCAAATCACGAACCTCCGAGCTCGCGATATGCCGATGCCACTTGGCATTGTCTCCCTACAAGGATTGATCTTTCGACACCTGTCCCCCACTATGGTCCTTAACTCTGTTAGGAAATCGCGTGTTGGGATATCGCGATTCCCGCTGTCATGTGCACGGGACTTTCGGTTCCCCGATCCCCAACTCTGTGGGATCTCTCGACACGTGTCCCTGCTGACGGACGGTTCTGATCCAGTCGGGAAATCGCGGATCGCGATTCCTACATGCAAGAGTTTCTTGTTTTCGAAAACTCTGATTCTGCTCCTCTGCACACTAGGGGTTAACCTCGGTGCAACTTCTAGAGATCTAACGGTTGAATGGATTTCGTTGATCTCCTCTGTAAGAATCTGATCGTCAATTTTCTTTGAGGATGGTTCTCGACTTCTGAAGACAAAACTTTGCCCGCTCTCTTGCTCGACTCACTGCTACAAAATGGGATTATCTCGTGATATAATCAGGCGCTTCCCGTGCAAACCGCAGACCTGAGTACGCCTAATCCCGAGACAAGAAATATCGCTAACAGAAGTCTACACAGAGTCTGATTTGTCCATTCTTTTTCCTTACTGGTACCAAGTTGGCCACCCACTTTGAATATCTCAGTGGTACGATGATCTGGGCCTATAGAAACTTTTTCACCTCCCTCTCCATGATATGCATCAACATAGGTTTGATCTGTCTTAGATTCTGCCTGAGTGGTTTTGCCTCCCCTTTTAATGGGATTTTATGCTCGATGACATAAGTGTTATATGATTTAAGATCTTCATAGGTCCAGGCGAAAACATCAGCAAATTCCCTCAAAAGTCCAACATATTTAGACCTCTACTCCTTTGTCAGACTTTTTGACAATTTGACACACTTGGGTTCACTCTCAGTGCCAATGTTGCACTGAATAGTACCAGCGTCATCCTCTGAGGTTTCCCCTTTTAATGACACATCATTTCTATCAAAAATCCTTTCCAAAGGAACCAATCCCCTTGGAATATGGTTGTTGGGGAGCTTCACAATGTTACGCTCTGCTATTTTACTCATAAACTTACCCCCATCAAGCTCTTCCTCAGAGACAAAGTCTTGGTCGATATGCATCTCTGAAAATTCTTCGATAGTCTCTAATAATTTCTTGATCTCGAGATCATCCTCGAATACCTTCCAATGTTTGACGTTGTCAGGTATGGAGGGCCTATATTTTACTTCCACATCATATCTGAATTTGGGTGGCAAGGGTACTTTGAAATTGCTTGCTGATGTAGCCAAGGAATATTGCACTGTGTTCTTCTCTCTTGGGACAAAAGAAATGTTGAATGCTAAGAAGAAGCTGTTAATTAAGTCCCATACCTCATTTCTGTAATTTCTGAGTCGAGGATGCTTGGCTTGGTAGGCGTTTCTAATCTGCCGGACCACCAACTCTGCATCTCCGAACACTGCTACTTCCTGAATTCCCATTTCCTTTGCAGCTCTTAATCCTAGAAAAAGAGCTTCATACTCTGCTACATTGTTAGTAGATTTGAATTCTAATTTGTATGACAGAGATATGGTTTCCTGAGAAGGTGATAGAAAAAACGCCCCAGCTCTAGCGCCTTCCCTGGAATAGGCTCCGTTAAAGAACATTTTCCAGACGGGGGTGATGGAGGGAGGAGATTTATGGGAAGTGGTGGGCTACTTTCTGAGTTTAAGAGGAGGCTCAGGAGCATGACTGAGTTGTAGTAAAATGTAACCTAAATCAGTGTCCAAGGAAAAAATAGGATGGTTGGTAGGGTTGGCCTCATCACTGATTATATAGGCCAGTTGGGCTTCCCTGTATAGCCTCCTATGTTCTCCTCCAAACACTGGGATAATATCATATGTGAGGTCCATCTGAAAAGTGCCCCTGAGTATTTTTATCCAAGATCTTAATAACAACATACCGAACTTGGGGGGGACATCAGCCACTACAACATCCATGACCACACTTTTCATGGGCAACTGAAACAAGTTCATGACCAGGTCTTTGATAACTCCTAGACATTGAACTTTTCTAGAGTCAAAGGAATAGAGGTCATGATAGGCTCGAGTGACTTCTATCCCTAACTCTTCCATGAAATTTTTGGGCATGAGGTTGTGAGAAGCCCCCAAATCCATCAAGCAGTTTTGCAGTACCTTGTCATGTATGTTCAAGGAAGTGTAGAAGGGAGGGGATGAGTCATTCCTGTCTTCTACCATAGGACCTAGAATAACTACAAGATTTTCATATTGAAAATTGATGGAGTCTGTGGGAAGGCATGAGACCTCAGGCTGTAAAATATCAGAGAAGCATTTCTTGAACCCTTCATGTTT
Organism: Picea engelmannii; assembly: GCA_009831015.1. Taxonomy (NCBI): domain Eukaryota; kingdom Viridiplantae; phylum Streptophyta; class Pinopsida; order Pinales; family Pinaceae; genus Picea; species Picea engelmannii. The sequence continues at coordinate 38,951 of ML811897.1, read as the reverse complement.
AATCAATTTGGTTAGGGGTATAGGGATTCTGATCTTTTGAATTTTGTGCTTGAAATTAAAAGAAGATGTAAGCTTCAGAATTTCTCTTATTTAGGGATCATGGCTGTGGACTATGGGAGAGAGGGGTCGGGGATTCTTACCTCTGTGACTGTCTTCTATTTCATTAGCAGGCTTCTCTATTCTAGTGGACTGCTCAGGAACATCAGGTGCTACTGCCTTTTTCTTAGACCTCAGATCATACCTGCCTTGGCTGCCACTAGTCTTGTCTCCCTTGCTCAGTTCATTTAGCTGACTGTCCATGAGAGACTCCTCGTATGCTGATTGAGTGAGATGAGGAAAAGGAGGAGTGTCCCTGAAGCAATGGATTTCAGGATCAATCTCATCTGTTTCCCCTTCTTCCCTCTCAGCCACAAAATTGTTTTGAAAAGGGGCCCGAATTTTCTGGTCTTCTCTGTCTCTTCCCCTCTCTCTTTGCACAATAGAGGAAGTAATATTGTTTGGCCTCCTGAAACCTCCTTTGTTTTTGGTGTTTTGAGGGCCCTTGTATGCTTGCCTCCCCTCCACATTCATTCTCTCCATCTCTGCAGACAAAGACTTCACCATCTTGGTCAGTTCATCCACTTGAGGGTGGGGCACCGATGGGCTAGAAGTTGAGGCTTCCGATCTTCCCTTTGTTCTGTCTGCATCGGCCTTGTTCCTCAGTCTATCAGCTGCTAATACATTGGATTCCACTTCTATGGCCGCATCTTGCATTTGAGCTAAGGAGGTGGCTCTTCTTTCTCTCAATAAAAGACAGAAATCGGGGCCAAATGCACTAGCATAAGAAGTCTTGGCCATGGCTTCTGAGGGTTTTATTTCGACAGGAATTTTATTATACATCTTATTGAATATTTTAGAGAAGTCAGAGACAAACTCTCCTTCCATCTTCCTCAAAGACCTGAACTCTGTCATGTAATACATGAAATCCTTTTTATCTCCCCACTATCTCAGGAAAGCACTATCCAGGGCTTCGATCCCAGCAATAGATCCGGGGGCCAATCCTCTAAACCATTTCCTCACCTCACCATCCAGGCTCTAGACGAAGACTCTCATCCAAACATCTTCATTTTCAATGTTCAGGTTGTCTGCATAACTATAGAAAGCATCCAGGTGCTCTTCCACAGTTATGTCCCCTTCCCCAGTGAACTTGGGCATATACTTCAAGTAATCTCGAGAAGGGAGAGGATTCATAGGGTGGGGTAGGATTAAGGGAGCATATCTGGCAGCGACTATGTCATCCATTCTATTTAGAGGGGGATTAGCACCATCCATAGGAATATTATGTGGAGGAGAACTTGGAGGAGAAGGATTTCGCGAAGGGGCTACTGGGAAAGAGTCTCGAAGTTGAATGGGAAACAGAAGGGGATTTAAGGAGAAGGCTAATGGGCTTAAGTCAACAGATGATCCTCTTTGTGCATGAGTGGTAACAGTAGCAAGAGAAGGAGTGGTAAATATAGGAGTGGGGAAATCTTCTGCGGTCTTGGGTCTATGCCAAAGTATAGCTTCAGAGGAGAGGGAGTGACAAGGGTTTCTCCCTTCAATCCCAGACCAGGAGGGGAAAACTCAGTAGGAACACTCTCGAAATTCAGGAAATGGGAAACCTCAGAAAAAGGTCTGTTAAGAAACTGAGGAGGAGAAAATGGAGTTCCTACAAAAGGAGATGGTGGATTACCTAGTTCGGTGGTGGAAGCTTCTTCTTCATAGGCCTTTCCTTTCCTGAGAACCACCTCTGGATCAGTTTTAGGTGTAGCTAGAGGCAGCTGTGGATGAGACCACGTGTGTCTGCCTCTGAAAGCCACAATTAATACAGCAGGTTCACCACAGTGGAGTCTCTAGGTGCACAGTGGAAATATTCAAAGGCTCTGATACTTGATGCACCTTCAGAATCAGAGGCTCAATGTCATTCAATCCCGGGGGAAATTTTCAACTTCATCCCCAACAACGACACTGGCAATGTTAGCGTCAGAAGTCACTCCTGGATTGCTTGCAGGAGCAAAGCCCAATGCCCATCAGTTTTATGTCACGATAAATTTCAATGCATGATCTAATGGGTAGAGACTCGGGGAGATATCACTCTAATTCAGGGACTGGGTTTGGTATGTAAGGAACATAAGAGGTCTTGATCTAACTTCAGTCAGTGAGTTAATTTAAAGATGAGCATGTTGAAGACTTGGTGAGAGAAGTGAACAAACTACCTCAGGAAATAGACCGTTCAATAGTTTGTAGAAGAAAAACTCTGAATACAAGATCCTCTTGGTTCAGGGCTTCGAGAAACTGAAAGGGGGACTTGACTGGATCCTCCAATTCCAAGTCATTCAGTGCTAAGAAAATCACAGAGACCGATTAGAAACAACGCAACTGCTACAGTGATCGAACCTACATCATCCTATAACAGTGACAACTCGACTGGATCCTCCAATTCCGAGCTGTTCGAACACAGTGTAAACAAAGACGTGAAAGAAGATGACATTCATAAGGCAAGAAGTCTCAAGATTCCATGCATAACTAGAATAACAGTGCTTCATTAAATTTTTACAACTGGGAGCCTTGCTCAACCATCGATAGATTACAAAATACAAAGACTGATTTTATATACTCAGAAAAATTCACCTAACAGAAGCGTGCTCAGTCATCCAAGGCTTGGTGTCCCTTCAGCCAAATTCAGACAGATATTCTTGGTCATACGCCATCTTAACTGCGCATGGCTCCTGTAAGGGGAGTAGCTGAGCCATTAAGTGCTGAGTTAGCATGTGCAAACCTCTCTGGCTAGTCGAGGACTCGGCATGGCTTCTTTGGAAAAATTGGTACACAAGACCCTCTTGGGCAGACATCTTGCCAGACCCTCCATACATTACACTTAATGAATGAGGAGAGGTTTCAACCACCCCTTCTCACCTTCATTTACTCCAAGTGAAAATCAAGATCGAGGTCGAATCAGACGACGCATGGAGATCACGATGATCCTTTCGACGACTAGACTCGACGCCTTTGGCCCCTCTTGCATAGCTCTTTTTATTTCAATAGTGACCACGGGATGTGACCCTGCGTTTATTCTCAAAGGCGCTTTCGACATTCGTGAATAGGAAGGAGCTGATCCTTTCTTATCACAGTCACGATGAGAAAAATTCTGAGATGGCCTAATTAGGCGCCACGCGTCCCTCTCATATCTGACGGTCCTGAACTCACTCGGTGATGCTGTGGGCTCGGGTCCTGGGTGCTCTTGGAATTTCGCGCTTCGGGGTTATGAAGGAGTTGCTGCTTGCGCCTCGAAGTCGCGATGGGTGAAAAGGCGAGGAGCCTAATCGCGCACTAGGTGTCCCCTTTGGATGGATGGCCAAGATTGGTCCATGATACTGTGGGCCCGACTTTGGGCGCTTTCGGCACTTCAGGGTTTGGGGTTTTGAGATGTAGAACAACATAGAACCCTCACCCTTCAAACTCCTAAATGCTGAAACACAGACGCGACTAGATCTCGCAACACGTGTCCTTTGGATTGACGACTGATATCCTTTCCTGCACATACTATGGGCGCTATCCATTTCACTAATCTCGATGCAACTCTGCTAACTGCGATTTCCTGCCAGCCATCGATCTGCTCTTATGATGAATCTAGACCGTCGACAATATAATCTCGCCCGCTTACTTTTTTTTCTTTAAGTAAAAGGCGAGACCTATTATATTATAACTTCAAAAAAGAAATACGCATGATACACAGGTGCCAGCTATCCTGCCTATGCAAGAAACCAAGACATCTGGCCTGCCCATAGTAGCATGCAAAATCAAAGAGTTCATTGCGCCACCCTGCCCGAAGGAAACCAGGGTATACATCCATAATCAACAGCAGTTTAGTGAGGACTGTTCTAATGCTAACCATGCTAACAACTAAAGAGCTATAGCTCTAGTAACCTATGACAGAAAAAGAGTTGGAAATCATGTGAGACAGAAGAACCTATTCCCCGAAGTCCTCGTAAGCGTCCGTCACTTTTCCACCGCTGGCTGGGATGACATAAGGCTGAGCACAGGTTGGACATTGTCGCTGAGGAGTGGCACTGGAATAGGCCGCATAGAGCATGTCCAAGTGTTGGATAACGCATACTGCTCTGAAAATTTGATCATCCACCAGGCTTTGTACCTCAAAAATAAGCTGCAGATGCTCCGGGTGCAGGAGTGGTGGCGAGGGCGGTGTCTTCGTCTTAGCATCCATTTCCCAACGTCCCGGCTGCTCCCTGTTCGACTGTGAATCTGTGGTGTCTTCCGGTGGCTCCTCCTCTACCAAATAAGTGGTGGGCTCTTTGTTAGGAGCTTTGCAGGGACCTGAAGTGTCTCTTGAGTGGGGAAGTGCCTCTACTTCTTCAATACATGTCGGGGGGTTCCAGTTATCTAGAACAATAAACATCCATCTCTCTGAAAAGTCCGGTGGGAGCTCCATGTTCGGGGCTTCTTCGACAAAGGTTCTGGGGGGCGAGATCGCAACCGTGGTCATCCAACGTTGCCTTTTCTTGGCCATGATCATAGCCCATTCAAATATCCTATGTCGCTTCCTCCTGGAGTCAGTCACATACCATCCGGCTCCCCTGCGAGGCCTCCCCCTCGCCCACGGCATAGCAAGAGCAAGGATCAATGCCAGGGCGCCAAGAACACTGCTGCTACCCCTCTTCTCGGAAATCTTCAAGCGCACACTAAGACTTCCGGTAAGGCGGGTGAAGGCATAAATTACGGTTGCTTCCATTAAAGCCGAGAGCTTAATGCTTTGGTTGGCTGGCCTGTACTCACGCGTGAGAGGCCCCATCGATAAATGGAGGCCGACGAAGGTAGGGACCTTCATAAATAACTAAGTGTGTGGTGATAGCCATTATAAATGGCCTCTCTCTGCTCGCCTCCACGTGTCTCACCCTTGCCGTGTGTCACCCCATCCGAGGCTGGAAAATCCTTGCTTGCAAGGAGTTGACAATGTTTGTATAAATCGGAGGCTCCAGTACTTCTGGCATCCCAGATTATTTGTTCTGTTTCCTTTTGTACTCCCTCGTTTGATAGGTAATCAACCACTCCTTTTGCCTCCCTTTTGACGTGGGAGGGGATGATGCTGATGTTGTGCCCAAGTAGGCTTTTGAAGTCTTCGAGCAGTCCTGCAAGGCGCCAGCTGGGAGAGATTTTTTGTGGATTTCCCCCATGCAAGATCTTAGTGATTAGCTGGATGACAATTTGCGAGTCCCCTTCCAAAATGACTTTATGGCTGGTCAGGGTTATAGCATGTCGAAGGCCCTATAGCAGGCCCGTTAATTCTGCTACATTGTTTGTGGTCTCTCCCAAATACCCTGCAGTCAACGTTACAATTTCCCCTTTGGAGCTCCTGATTGCAGCTCCATATCCTGCGGGTCCAGGATTACCTTTTGAAGCTCCATCAAAGTTGATTTTTATGAATCTAGTTGGAGGGGGGGTCTAGGTGGCTGGGATGGGGAATCGATTCTTGGGAGATATGATTGCCACTGAGTCTTTTAAATTAAGTTGCCAACTTTGGAGGGTTAGTGACTCCCTCGGGTTACAATCCTTGTCCCTGGGTTGCCAGTGCTTACTTCTGATTGTTTCTTTGATGAGTGTGGCAACTCTGTCCCAGGTCGACTCTGCAGGGGAGTCCTTGGAGTGGAAGATGCGTTTTTTATTCTCCTTCCATATCTGCCATAAAATAAAGCCTGGGAGGAGTTGCCAAATGTAGTTTAGAATGGGATTGTTATAAGTGATTAAGTCCCAATTTTCAATAGTGTCCCTGATGTTGCCTCTCTTTTGATTGGATTTGCGCATGATTTGCGCTCCTTGGTCCCAGACAAATTGACTATAATGACAGTTGTTGAAAAGATTCTCCTTGGTTTCTTCATGAGATTTACATAAAACAAACATGGATGGCCCAATGAATCCCCTCTTTCTGAGATTATCCCAAGTTAGAATTCTGTTATGGATGATTAACCAGAGGAAAGTAGAGACCTTAGGCCAGAGTGCTTTTCTCCAAATCTTGCTCCAGATGTTATCCGCTTCCTGATTGTGGTAGTTGCCTTGTATGCGGTAGGCTTCCTTTACCGAGAAGTTTCCTGAAGCTGAATGTCCCCATCTGAGGATGTTTGGCCCCTCCTTCATGGGGATTTTCCTGCATCCTGCTTCATGATTCCAGGCAGATAAGTTTAAGTCGAGAGGGGTTCCTAGCTCTTGGTTGGAGGTGTTCCATTTCCGCCAAGTTTGACCTGCATCTGTAGGTTTCCAAAGATCCTTTACCTTCAGTGAAGGGGCTTGATTAAGGGCTAGTTGAAGGGGTATGAGCTCTGCTAGGTCCTTTAGAGGTTTGAGTTGTTGCCATGAATCTTGCCAGAACCTTGCATTGTCTCCATTGCGTATTTCCTAGAAAGCGTGTTTCTGTATTATGTCTTTGTTTTGCCAAGCTGTGTTCCAAATGTTCGAACCTTGGATTTTAACATTGTGTCTGATCAATTGATCTGGCTGCATGGAGGGAGCGTATTTGTTCTTCCAGATTTGTGCCCATAATGCATCTGGTGTTTTCATCCACCTCCACCATATCTTGGCCCCCATTATCTGGTTGAGATTTCCCGGGTCCTGAAGCCCTAGGCCTCCTCTGCTTTTTGGTGTACATACCTTATCCCAACACACCAGAGCCCACTTCTTGTTGGCCTGCAGACCTTGCCAGAGGAATTTCCTTTGGATATTTCTGATCGCTCTAATGATATGCTTGGGAGAAGCTAAGGCAGTGAAGAGATAGGTGGGTAGGGTTTGAAGAACTGATTTTAACAGGACTAATCTGGCTGCAATGTTTAAGGGTCTAAAGGTCCAATTGGCCAGTCTGTTAGAGATAGAGAGGAGGAGGCTATCCCAAGAAATGGATTTGAATGGCGCTCCTGTGAGAGGAATATCCAGGTAGTTGGACGGAAGGGAGCTCCTGGGGATGCCCAGGATTTTGGAAATGTGCAGCTGAACTGTAGTGGGAGTGTTGAAAAACAAAAGATTGGATTTATCTAGGTTCAGAGTCATGCCCGAGGCTTCAGTGAAGTTAGAGAGGATGGAGTTGAGCTTAAGGGATTCTCGTGCCATAGGGGAGTTCATGAGTAGGGTGTCATCGATGAATTGGCTATGTGAAGGGGCAGGCCTAATATTATGCAGGGGTAGGCCTTTGAGGGCACCTTCCAGCACCGCTGATTTGATGTAGCGACCCAGGCCTTCCGCCATTAGAACAAAAAGAAAGGGTGAAAGTGGATCCCCTTGCCTTATGCCTCTGGATGATGAGAAGGGACGTGAGGGGACTCCATTGACTAGGATTGAGAAGAAAGCCGAAGAGGTGAGGTTCAAAATCCAGTTTACCCAATATTGATCAAAGCCAAAGTAATTTAGGATAGCTTTGAGGTACTGCCAACTGGCTTTATCAAAAAATTTTGAGAGATCAAGGTTGATTAACATACCTGGGGTTTTTCGTGGATTTGAGAGAGATGATCACCTCATGTGCCAGTATGACGCTATCCATGATCTGTCTTCCTTCAACATATCTAGCTTGTTCTTTGGAAATGACAAATGGCAGAATTGGCTTGAGTCGATTTGCAATCACCTTGGTAATGATCTTGTAGATGACATTGGATAAGGCAATGGGTCTGAACTATTTGGGGTTCGTGACTCTTTCTTCCTTTGGGATGAGATTGAGGAAGGTGGCATTGAAAGCTTGGAGAACTTGTCCCGATGTTCTTGATTCCTGGAAGACCTCCCATACATCCTTACTTATGATGTCCCAATAGTGATGGAAGAAGTCTGTAGTGAAACCATCGAGGCCTGGGGATTTTCCTGGGGGCATATCTTTTACAGCCTGGTCCACCTCTTCCTTGGATATTGGCCTTTTAAGAACGACATTCTGCTCTGGTGTGATTAGCTTGGGAATATGGCTGGTAACTCGGGTGATAGCTTCACTTCTGTCCTATTTGCTTTCCGTGAGGAGGGTCTGGTAGTATCTGTTGAGCTCCTCTTCAATGTGTGCGTGTTCTCTTATCACTTGGCCCTGCTCATATTCCAGATGTGTTATTCTGTTGATGTGTCTCTGGTGTATCATGGTTTTGTGGAAGAATTTAGTATTCTTTTCCCCTTCTTTGAGCCATTGCACCCTGGATTTCTGCCTCCATAGGATTTCTTCTTGCTTCCTTCTTTGCTCTAGTTTCATTTGTAGCTTCTCCTCTTCCTTCATGAGCTCAGCAGTGCGAGCTCTCGATATAAAGATTTTTTGTATCTCAGCCAGTCTGTACTCTGCGTCTTTGATGCCTTGGAAAATATTGCTGAAGGTGTTTTTGTTCCAGTGTTTGAGCCTTTGCTTGAAGTTTTTGAGCCTTTGTTGAAATTTGTACATCTTGGTGCCCTGATCTATCTCAGACTGATTCCACCATATTTGTGCCAGTTGTTGGAAATCTGGGTGTGTGAGCTAAAATTTCTCAAATCTGAAAGGTTTAAATTTCGGTGTTGTTTCTATTGCTATCTGGAGGGAAATTGGCCAGTAATCAGAACCCGTTTTGGGGAGGATCAAGATTTCTATACAGAGGTCTCTCTCAATCAAATATTCTGTTACGAGAAAGCGATCGAGTCTGCATGCTACATGCTGACTACCTAATCTGCGATTAGACCAGGTGAAAGTGCTATTGCTGTTCTCTATGTCTACTAACTTTAACTGTTCAGGGAGGGTTTTGAACTTACCGCTGTCTTGCTCTAGTCGTTTGCTTCCGCCTGTTTTTTCCTCCAGTGACATGATCATATTAAAGTCACCTCCTAGGATCCAGTTGGGCGTGTTTACCAGTGCTTTAACTTGGGTTAGCTTTTCCAATTTTTTTTTTTTTCCTGTTGTCCTTATGGGCTGTATACATTGGTGATGGTCCCCTCCTGATTCGAGCCTATGACTTCAAAGTGAGCTGACAAGGTACCTGCTATGGAGAAAGGTCCACTAAGGATAGTGTGGTTAGGGTTCCACAATATTGCTAGACCTCCTGATGTCCCCACAGAGTCCGTATGGACGTAGTTGTAGCCTTTCCATATACGTTGGAATATGGTTTCAGCTTCCATTCCTACACATTTAGTTTCCTGTAACATTAGAATGTCTGGGCTTTCCTCCTTGACACAATCCCTGAGGATCCTTTGCTTGGATAGTCCATTGGGTTCTCTAATGTTCCAAGTGATAATATTCATCATTAAGAGGAGGGGTGTGGGTGGAGGTATCCCTCCAAGATCTTCTGTATTTGTCCTGAGTTGATCATCAGATGTCCAGCTTCTTTAATCAGTTGATGTACTAGTTTCCTTCCCCTTCTTTTATTCTTGCGTGGTGTTTTCTTAGAGTCAGAGCTTGATTCTGTGGCGATGCCAAGGCATGTTGTGGATCCCGCTGTTGAATCGAGGAAGACCTTGTGCACCTTTCTAAGTTGTTCTTCTGAAAGGCCTTTCAGGTCTTTCTGATTGAGGGCTTCCTCCAGTTTTTCCAGATCGATGCCTACCAGATCTTGGGCATCCATTTGCATTAGAGTATCTCCATATGCATCCCCTTTTTCTTCTGCATTGATTTCCTTATTCGGATTGGAGGGGGAGGGTGCATGGTTCTGGGCTTTTCCTTTATGCAAATCAGCGTGTGGATCTTGGATTTCCTCATCCTCAGGTAATTGGCTTAGTATATCATTAACATTCCTGGTCTGGATCTTGGGTCTGGGGTCAACTGTTTGTTTTCGAGTGGGATTTTTCTTCCTCGTCTGGATCGTAGTGAAACCATCCTTCTGCAGATTCTGGCTGACCTTGGGAGCTTTCTGATTTACGGGGCAGTCCCGAAACAAATGGTCGTGTTTGTGACATTTTCTGCATCTGAACGAGATATGCTCATAGTCAAGGGTTTGTGACCAGTCCTCGTCCTGGTACTCCAGTATTACCGCTCCTGGTAAGGCTTTAGCTATGTTCATGTAGACACATATGCGGGCATATGAAGTGTATTTGCGTTTCTTTGTGGCTTTAGAGGCTTTCACATATTGACCGATTGTATTTCCTATTCCCATGAGAATCTCCTCCAGCCAAAACTCTTGCGGGAGGGAGTATAGGCGGATCCAGATGGGTGCCATTGTAAAGTCCTCCTTATCCGGGCTGAAGTGCTCTTTCCATTACCTTAGGAATAGCCATGCTAAGTTGAAGAAGTAAGGTCCATTCTCAAAGATGCGATCTTTGTCTTCTAGGTTGTATAATATGATGGTGAAGAAGACTTTTGAGCTGAGCTGGACCTCATAGTCTCCTTTGGGATTCCACTAGTGTTTGATCCATTTGTTCAGATCCCTTTCTAATGGCCAGAGTCCCAAATTTTTTCCAATGAGGGCATATTCTTGCATGAACTGTGTGTGCTCCCCCACCCTGGCTGAGCTTATGAGATGCCTGGGCACTTTTTCCATTTGCGGGATGCATTTCCCAGGTTCCCATCCACGGGGTGCTCTGGGTTGAGACGTGCTAGCTTCCATTTCCATTTCCTGTCGAAATCCCTGCTCCTTGGTGAGTAGTTGTTCCCGAATTTGCTGTGGTGGCTCGAATGCTGGTCGTTTTTCCCTCGTCCCAGATCTGTCATTTGTTGTTATGTTACTATATGAGGGGGGTTTCCCCCCCTCTTCGGTGGCCATGGCTGCGGACCAGAGCCAGTAGGGGTTCGCGTTGAAGATTTAGGGTTTCGTAGCCACGGCATGTACTGTGTCAATCAGGTGAAGGCTCGCATGGGCATAGTGCTAGGGTTTCCCATAATCTTGCCCGCTTACTTTCTTGGAAGCCTGAAACGAGATTTTTTCCGCGTGGCGCTCGGGCGCTTCTCATGCAACGTGAAGACCTGAATACTCTTGTGCCAAGGACAAGAAATGTTACTAACACAATGAGAAATAAACAATAGTATAAGAGTTACACCAATACACCACAATATACCATGCACAATATATGATAAATAATCAATAGTTTTTGTTCAAGGGAAGTAATGATTTCCAAAGGTAGCTACAACTTCCAAATGTAGAGGGAGGGATAAACCTCCAAGAGGAAGATACAATACTCCAATATCAAGAGAGAGTTTAACTCTCCATCCTTGCCCCTTCCTTCCACCCAAGAATATATGAGAGATAATAAAACTTTACATTAAATCATCACCATCAACCAATCATCACATAGAACCTGATAATGCTTCCTGAGACTTCTTCAATTTCTACAATTCTTCAATTATTGGAGTACTCTGATCCTATAGATAATATTACTCAATGTATTCTATGAAACTCCTCCAATTTTCACTCCTTGAATCCTCCTCAAAAAGAGGTTATAGAAAGAATGGTAGACTTTATTCAATTCTGGTCTATTCATAAGAACCAACTTGTACAGCATGCCCCACACTCAATATTTAACATCTGATTCTGAAACTCACACACAAGAAACTAAAGTCCTCACTATTTAAAATGGAAGTGGTCCCACTTCATTTGGATTCTGTATGAATAATTTATGGCTATTTTACCCACAACACCTGTTTATTGACTAGCTTCAGGACTGATCACAAACCCTATCTTCCACAGAGTGTATCTCCATAATTATAGAGAATCAAGAGATAAAATTTTAAAAAGAGGTACCTTGGTATGTATTCTCAATACCATAGCAATTTCACCATCTGAATCGTTCTAGAAAAGTTTTTATAGAAAAAATGGTAAGATGACCTGAAAATAACATACCTTAGAACACATCACTAAAATACTTCATCCTCCCTTGAAATCTGACCTTCTTTTACTTCTTATTTCCTCTGAAATTCGACTTGTATCAAAATGAATGTATAATGATGTTTATTTATACCATTTATTTCACTTCATTTTAACATTAGGGCCGACCTGACACTTTCTTATTTTGTAATTCTTTTCTTT